>JBBBWG010026313.1:138202-157232 GCA_037176905.1 Azolla pinnata
CCTACCTCCTCTTCTTCGTTCCTCCCAGGTATAGAATGTCTGGTTGGAGCATTCAGTACCATTATTTGTCAATCATTTGCCCCTACCTCCTCTTCTTCGTTCCTCCCAGGTATAGAATGTCTGGTTGGAGCATTCAGTACCATTATTTGTCAATCATTACAGGGATCTAATATGAAAAAATAACCCTTTTTTAAGGGGTATAGTTTAAAGATTAAACGTTTGTACAGGGGACCTACAAATGTGTCTTCTAGGTTCAATATACGACTGGCGAATATATGAATGCTGTACTGAAAGTCACCCTTGTACTCGGAACCACATTTTTCTAAGCGACCCATATTTGACAAATGTTGATGTTAGTGGATGGGGCTCAAAGTTCGGCTTTGTACCCTCCAAAATGGATTCCATTTTCTAATCAATTTGAGGGATGATGACTATTTCATACAGCATTTGATCATATGAAGTTGGGCCAGTAGAAACTGCAGGAAAAATTACAAAAATCTTAAAACTTGTCAAAAGCTAAATCTATCATACAACTCTCTTTTTTTTCATCAGTACAGATACATGAGAGTATTATGACCAAACCTGTGGGAAACATCCCAGACTAGTAAATCATGCTTGATCATATGAAGTTGGGGCAGTAGAAACTGCAGGCAAAATTACAAAAGTCTTAAAACTTGTCAAAAGCTAAATCTACCATACAAGTCTTTTCTTTTCATCAGTACTGATACATGAGAGGATTACGACCAAAGCCTGTGGGAAACATCCCAGACTAGTAGATCATGCGGAGTGTATGCTCCTAGAAAATCGTAATAGTCTCACCACCTCTTATGGATTTTATAATATATATATTGTCAAGGTGAAAACTATGTTAGAGATATAATTTGAATGGGTGATCAGTGGCCGAGTAGACAAATGTGTTGATGTCATTGTTGCTGGTTGATTGCTTGCCATTAGTATTGGTTACATTTGCCATATCATGGGAGCTTAAAGTTTGGCTTTTAGGTTGCCCAGGTGCCTGAGAGATGAATGTGCTCCCCAAAATCAAATTCACCTTTTAATCGATCTGTCAAGTGATGAATTCTATTTATTTGATCATGTGAAGGTGGTATATGGTGGCAAGTAAATTATTGTTTAGTATTAGATATCGAAACTCTAAATACTCCAAAGCTAGAGATGGACATATTAACCTTTACATTGTAGCTCAATATCCTAACTCATTGAAGTATCTAAACGAATGAATCACTCACATTATATTCACTTAGAAGCTTATCTTTCTAACGTGTGAAAGAGGTTGCAACGAGCTTAGTTTTTAATTGTGAATGGTCAAATATTTTGTGTCACCAGGGTTTTCTTTTCGACTGAGTACATCTCCTGGAAGTGAATTGTGTTGATCACTTTTTCTTGTTTAGAGTTTTCTATTTTTTTTCTTCATCATATTTCTTTGAGATCAAGTGGTTTGCCCAGATAACTAACATTTTGTGGAAAAGCATTCTTAACTATGAGATTGCTTGGGTTTATTTGTGATTTTGAAGCTTTGTGGATTCTGATTCTTCATATTTGTTATTATGCAGCACTGGAGGCGGTGGTTCTGGTCTTATTGCAAAGGATGCTCTAGGTAATGACATCACTGTGGCTGGTTGGTTAAAGACTCATCCCCCTGGCGATCGGACTCTCAGCCAAGGATTGAAGGTAATGACAAATGTAGTGAAGTTGCTATGACCTTAAACAAAATTAATGATTATTCAAACTATGAAAAAGAAATTATGTTTATACAAGGCAAAAGTGCTATGACCTTAAACAAAATTCCTTCTTGTAGGGAGACCCCACCTACTTGGTTGTGGAAAATGATGGATCTCTTGCCACCTTTGGCATTAATGCTGTATGCACTCATCTCGGCTGTGTGGTACCATGGAATCCAGCAGAGAACAAGTTCATCTGCCCATGTCATGGTTCTCAATACAATAACCAAGGAAAGGTTGTGAGAGGACCGGCCCCATTGGTGAGTGTTTGTTCTCGCTGATCTCTATTTATATTTCTATGAAAGAGACATGTCATTATCAACAGTGGAAGTCATGAACGTTAAAATTTTGATCCAAGGAAAACAGAAAATAGAGATTTTCTATTACAACTCTAATATGGCGCTGATGAGACAATCTAGCTATACAATCAGTAAAACAGTCAAATGGAAAAGATTATATGATTTGGATGTGTGCCTAAACATTCTCTTCTTATTTGGCAGTCTCTTGCTCTTGCCCATTGCGATGTCGATGATGGCAAAGTGCTTCTCTCTCCATGGACAGAAACTGATTTCAGGACTGGCGAAGCTCCCTGGTGGTCTTAGAGGCATGATTCTTCCAGATAATATCCATTGTGAGAAGCTCTTGCTCCTAATCTAGAGAATGACTTATCCGACACGTTCTTAAGGAGCAGGCAACCAATCTACTTCATGTAATATTTTCAAAACTTGTTTTTTGTGCCATATGGATGATGAATCCAGATTGCTTTTGTACGATTGTTTCCACCATTGATCGAATGGAACAAACAGGATGGGTACGATTAGATGATCAGCTGCGATAACTGTATCTAGTGGAAAGGCCCATCCAGTTTATGCATACAGTTGGAAGTAATAATATTCCCCCTTGTGTATATCTCTGATTTTTCCCTGGTTTCCGTACGAGGATGCCTTATTCCCTGCAGCATCTCCTGATTTATACGGAAAACTTATCGTCTCCAAGAATTGATTTCATCCTTTTCTATAGGCCGCAGGGAGCTGATTTGAAGGAGCCTCTTGGTTTGTGTTCTCCTAGTGATTGCAATCCTTAGTGATCTTGGCAAGTTTGGCATTGATTGGAATGCTCTACCAACACTCCATGTCCTCCTTTTTATACTTAGGTAGCCAACATCAAGAGCTTTGTTGCTAACATCAAGAGCTCGTTTGGATGTTTGAAAGTTCTGATGCCCGGCATACTTAATTGCTGGCAAAGAATGGAGTATACCTCCCAGAACAAATGAAACAATGTATTGCAAGAAAACTTGCAACTCATGTTTTGTAATCGAGCTCTAGTGGATGATAGCTCAGCTTGGGTTCTCGGAAACTTTGGGATCATCGAATCCATGTGGATGTCTTCCAAGCCGCCTTGCTACAAGGCTCGAATCGATGGCCGAATGCCAATGAGCAAAATGCATGCTTCTCTTCAGCGCTCAAGATGCTTATGATTGTGAGATCTAAGGACAAAAGATTATGTCCAGACCCGAAATTCTATCTCCAGAGGGTTTAGGGTTTAGATTTTAGGTTTTAGGTTTTTAAGCTTCAGGGTTTAAGGTTTAGGTTTTAGGTTTTAGAATTTAGGTTTTTAAGCTTTAGGGTTTAAGGTTTAGGTTTTAGGTTTTAGAATTTAGGTTTTTAAGCTTTAGGGTTTAAGGTTTAGGTTTTTAAGCTTTAGGGGTTTAGGGTTTAGGGTTTAGGGCTCCATTGCAGCAAGTAAAGAAGATATATATAACAACGCGGGATTTCTCTCATTCCGCTCTTCTGTCTTTCCGAGAGCGGGAGCTAGTTGTCTCGGCGGCTGTCTGATTCAGCAGAGCGGCCTGCAAGGCTCCCTTGCACCGCAGAACAGATCAGCAGGCGTGAGATCAGTTGCCATCCTAGCAGCCCAGCTTGGTGAAGCCGCCGGCGGGCTCAGAAATTTGACTCCTAGGCTCAATCCTTCATTCATCCAGCCTATGAGATGAATGCGGCCCCGAAATCCTTGTGTCGTGTTCCTTCAGGATTTATGCGATGTCGTTCTAGCGCCGCATCTGCCGAATGCGACCACGATAGATTACCCACTTCTTTGATTGCTTGTTCCGCAGAAGCCATGGATGGAGATGCTTCGTGATTTTGCGTTAAGCTCACAAATGGGGGCTTAAAGTTTGGCTTTTAGGCTTTCCTCGAGTGCCTAAGAGATGAATACGCTCGCCGAAATCGATTTCCACTTTCTAATCCGATCGATGAGCGATGATGAATACATCCTGTACATCGTCTTCCATCACATGGAGGTGGTACATCAAACTGTAGGGTATATTGTAAAGGAGAGTTTCAGAGCTCTGAATATTCTGTTGAAAGCTCAGCTTTGCCTGTTTTTATTAGGAGATCTGTGTCTATGTGATTTCAGCTTTGCTGCATCTGTTTGTATGAAATGAGAAATGAGAGACAGATTATTGAACAATTTGTCAGCAAACATTAGAGAGCTCGCTCAGCAAGAGGTTTTAACTCACTAAACTATGTGAAAGCTGTCATGGCAAACTGTCTCAACTAATCTTGTAAATTGTGATGAAGATCTCCAAAACTGGTTTAATTGAGTTGATTGAGGGACTAAGCTGGCATCCATTGATGAACACTAAATGGGAGGCTGAGAAAAGGGGGACAGATTATTCAACAATTTGGCAGCAAACATGAGAGAGCTCGCTCAGCAAGAGGTTGTATAACTCGGCTAAGCTATGTGAAAGCTATGCCCAACTGCATATGGCAAACTGTCAGAACTAATCTTGTCAAGGTAATTGTGATGAGGATCTCCAAAACTGATTTTATTGAGTTGATCGAGAGACTAACTAAGCTGGCATTCAGTGAGGAACACTGAATGGAAGGCTGAGAAATGGGAGACAGATTATTCAACAATTTGGCAACAAACATTAGATGTTTAGCTCATAAAGCTATGCGAAAGCTATGCCCAAGCAAACTGTCGCAATTGATCTTGTATGGTGATGTATGATGTTTGGGGCAAGTCACTAATTGTACCAATTTCGTATTAAAACAAAAATTTGCACGGTGAAATTTGCACGATTTCATCTGTATATAACCATAGATGTCGTCGGTAGGATAAAAACTTACAATGCACAGGTTTCCTAAAGGCAGCAAGACTTGTGATGCGCCAACATGATGTGCTAAGCTGAAATACTGTTACTCTTGGCTTGAAATCATAGAAAGATCAGAGAGCAAATATGTTCAAGATTCAACCCACCGATCATTCCCATACCAAGTTCCGATTACACAACTGTGTACAAATTGAATGCACACCAGCAATTTAAATCCATGATGATCAACCTTGATCTCAACATAGAAAAGTAAAAAGGTTTCCTGTTGAGGGTTTTTTTCTAATGAGATTGGTGTATTTCTCAGGTATATTTTGTCCAATAGTGATCCTAAGCTGAGTTGAAGTACTCACAATGTATCCAATTTGCCAAAGAAGACACTCTCAAAAACACAGCTACCTGAAAAAGCAACCGATTTGCTTCGTTTCGTTAATCAGTCTATACTTGGTTTGCAGCACCATCAACATTTTCAAAAGATTCCTTTATAGTTCCTGTAGGCTTAAAGAGTCAAAAAACAAGCATTCCCTTTTTCACGAGGATTAGGGGCAGGGATGGAGGCGGGGGAGTAAAATAATAAGAAGAATAATAATATGGGCAATATCCATAGACGTGGAAGATGAGGATGAATGTGAGGAATATCAAGAAAAAAAATGATGATGATACACAGGAATAGCATTTGAATTTGCTCTCCGTAGATGTCAATAGATGGATAAATAGATATGTTGATATATATATATATATATAGCTGGATGGATTTGAGGGACCCATGGATGGATGAACGGGCTAACACATTGATTGCTCAGTTTCTTGATACCTCCAAAAGATTAGTCCTTGCCACAGAAAGATATCTCTAATCTGATGATGCTTCATCCGATGAAACGTTTCCAGCAGAAGCAGCAGCACTAGTTTTCCCGCCGCTCTTGTAATCAGCCATCTCAGAGGTGTACCTGGTCTTGTCCCGCTTGGCACTCGACTCATACGGTTCTTTCTCCTCCTCTGGATATATATATATATGCATTACATATGTGACATGCAGAAAATAAGCTCCAACAATTCAATTTGAATCAATATCGTCAAACGAATAAGACCTACTTATTCCCACACGGTTAGTTTATCTTTGGAAAATTTTGGCTCTATTTGCTCTTTTTGTGGACAAGGTTTGTCACATTAGCCAAAGTCAGGACAACAGTTCAAAGTTATACGGTGAAAATGCATGGTTAATCTCAAGGTTCCACCACATACATTTTCACCCATCCATTTATTACATTTAGAGTCTCGGAGTCCATGAGCCATCGATGAGTTTTCCCACTTTTAAGCAAACTATTATAACAAGAAATACCTGACATTTTCTTCCACCTCTCCCCAAGCAATCTTGCAACATCAGTAAATTGCATGCCTGGGTTGGTCTTCTTAAGTTTCTGCAAAGCATATAATTCTTTATGTTCAGAATGTATGTTGTATTGCTGATACAAAGCCTCCCAGTAAGTTGCAGTCTACATGTAGTTCTCTTAAAACTTGAAACATCCTAATATAATGACATGTATATCACTAACAACTCTGTTTGGTACTACTGTATATCATCTGTGAGAAAGATTGAATATAAGGTTAACATTCCAACAAATATTGGCATCATGTAAATCTATTAGATTTGGAGCCACAACAAGGCAGCACAATTCCGCATTTGGGAGAAAATATTATGCTTGTGACAGAAAAAGGAGGCAGATGCCTACTTTTGCTTGTTCATGGCATCATTCTTCAACCTCAGTAAGGTGCATTCTACATAGCACAGATCCTATGCCTCTAAGGCTCTTAACTTTTAATGTGAACTTGTTTTCATTAATCACACTCATTATATTGATCAACTTTGCAAAGTGATATGCTGTAAGTATGTAGATACTGAACCTTCACACACATACATACCTCTCTTTCAACTTGTGAGAAGTACATAAAGCTTGACATTGCTCTCTTGGGTGCATTCGGATCCTTCTTCCTCTTTTTCTTCTTCTTTCCGTCCTCATCACCATCTTCCTTTTTCTTTTTCTTTACTGCAGCCTTTGCTTCCTTCTTCTTTGGTTCCTTCTTCGCAGCCTTCTGTTACAGTTACCAGAATTCAAATTATGATTGCAAAACAGAAACAACTTCACGAGAAAAAAATTGTTCAAAAGTGCATCATTACTGCCTCAGTGTCTTCCAGTCCATCATCACTAGCATCTGATCCTTCTTCTTCTGAATCATCAGTAGGCGAACCAGCATCATCTTTTTCAGCAACAAAATCTTCATCCTGCAAACAGAAGATTCAATCGCGGCTTCATACTTGAAGATTTATCAGAAGGGACAAAATCATTTCCCTACCTCTTCATCACTGTCATTTTCACCACCTTCCCGTGCATTCTTGATCCGGTTCAAGTGAGGATCAACTGCCTCATCATCTGATCCATCAAGAACTGGTGCAACTCCACCTGTTCCTTGTAGTTCTCCTAGATTTAAGATCTTCATGTTTTTGGAACTACACAAGCAAAAAACAGCTAATCAATGCTACATTTCATTAAACTTTATATCAGATATTATGTTTTATACAATTGGTGCAGGAACACAAGACCAAAGAAATGCAAAGTGAAGAACCAAAACTATAAAGAATATTTGACAAGGAATTTAGCAATAATACATGCTACACAGTATTGTTTTTTGTAAGTTGATAGTTCATACTCAAGTTTCCTACCATTTACTTGCATTTTACTTAAAAGCAATAGGCAAAGACATGTGTATCACCTACCCTCACAACGAGAACTTCACAAAATAAATACAACTACAAATTTCTCTTTTTTAAGTTGCAGAGTTGTTAGTTTGCACCATATCTTTTACAATCAAGAACTCGACTAGGCTATTAGGTTCTTGAATTAAGAAAGGAATAGATTGGCATGTATCATGCCAAACAGGTTATAATTAAATGACATTGGATACATGAAAATACTTCTATTTCATCTTTGAGGGTAACCGTCCCAGTCCATCAAAACTTGCAAGATACAGACAAACGGTATGAATCAAGCAACATAGCGGTGAATTAATTATCACATTCACTTCTAATTGCTTGCCGTGAATTCATATAAAAGGTGGTTCTGCAAAGTGCATCACTGCAAATGTTTCAGTCTCAAGGGTCTGTTAAACAGCCTTGTTTCGAAAATTCAATGGGATTTTTCGTTAGATTGCAACGCACGTGTGCACCTATGCGATTGATTCACACAATCACCACATATTTCATTGTGGAAATTTTGTCTAACACTAGATATGTAATAAGACATCATCAATTGCCCACTGTACCATTAAGAAAGCATCTGAAATTAACAAACTTATGAAATTATTGTTTTCATCTGAATAATGAACTTACTTGATAAAATTAAAAAGGTTGTGATATTCATTCCGCTGAATATTCCTAAACTGATGTTCCTGTTCACTTTTGAGGCGAATTATAAGATCAAAGTAGTGTGATGACATGCTGCTTGTACCAGCTCCACCATGCCTTTCAAACTCAACGTAGTCAATCTGTAACAAGCAATAAATAATTATCGATGCATACCCATGGGAGATCAGTAACCGGGTTCCCAATTATAAGTTGCATCACATTCACATAATTGCAGAAACCTTAATGAAGTTTCTCAACTCAATTGAGCAATGTAAATGCAGAAACCTTAATAAAGTTTCTCAAGTCGATTGAGAGAAATAAACCTCATCATGAAGTATAAGTGTTGGAGGCTTTGGAAGAAAGAAGAAGCCTTTTTCCAACGGATAAAGTACACCATCCTCTGCTTTGAGAGACGATCTCACAGCATAGCCATCTTGACTACTGCGAAACTTTCCAGGCCGTGTCACTTTAGCTCCAGATAAACCTCGTAATATTTGTGCAAATACCTCAAATGCCAATCCCTGTGACAAGCATAACAGATGATCAGAATATACTTCGTGAACAGATAACATAAATTCTCTAGCCATGATTAGAAAGAGTAGCATTAGACCTTGTAGGAAGCTTCTAACCGATCCTTGTACTTTGCATTGAGCACTTCCTCGCTAATTGTCAATTCACATTCATAGATCTCTTCAGTGTGGAACTGGAAAATGTCAATAAATCAGAGCTATACATTCAGTTTTACAAACAGGTCAAGATGAGCCACTAGATATTCAGAGACAGGATGGTAGTTCCATGCAGAGATCACGTTATAACATTCATCTCCTGTGGTTTCCAGCTTAATGAGACATGTCAACATCATTGCACACCTCAATCAGAAATTCTAAAAAACAAATTCCTGCTATATCCTCGCTATAAACATTGAAAACATGAGATTATAAATAGGACTTAAAAGTCTGTTTTGTTGCAATATTTGGCCAAGATTAGAGTTCTCATAAGTTACAATTGGCAGTCCATTACTTTTAGACCTACCCATTTTATCTGTAAATCCATTAGAATAAGAATTGTAAATCCATTAGGAAGAAAAGCAAGTAAAAAGAGATTGTATTTTTCAGTTGTGGTTTATGATCAGATGCCATCAAGAAAAACTTACAAACTCTGAGATCTTAAACTAGGTTTTACAATTCTGGCATACTTGGTTTATTTAGTCATCCTGAAGAGGTACAATAGACTGGCTGTTGCTTCTACACTTAATCTGCTTGTTCCATGCATGAGTTTCTCAAATTGTACTTCATTTTGTGAGAGAAATGGTGAGCACATAACGACTGCAAGAAGTACAATTACACAATTTTATGTGTGAAATCAAGTAGTACCTGCAGAACTATATGTGGGTAAAAGGTCTGCCCCTTTCTAATCGGAGGATCCAGTGTGATTACTACATATGTAAGCGGCTGATTCCACTGAAACATGGCATACAAAAGAGAGTTTCAGTTTTGTTTGCAGTACAAAAGTCAGACATGTTCCACTTTCTTTGAATGATATAACATGTACTGATTATTCATACAACCTATCCACAGGTCATATAAAATGTCTGGAACATTGTGGGAAGCATAGGAAACCATAGAATTTTAGTGACGCTTAATGTGAGCTTTAGAATGCATAAAAACTGAGCAATACTACTAAAACCAAGTATTGACATGAAAATAAAATACATAAGACTACTCAGCTAGAACATAATATTTATATTGAACTAAAGCATTCCAAAAAATATAGCCAGATAATCCCCCAGGCATATTACCATAACTATTTCCAGATAGTTATGCCTCAGTAAAGCAAGAGTACTTTGAGGTTTAGATAGATTCAGTCTTCCAATAAGTTGTGTACTAAGTAAGGCTTTGAGGCTCGGATCAATATCTGTCATTCAGAGAGATGCAGCTCAAAGTCATCTGGCACAGAATATGCTAACAGAACAGAAGTTGTAGGAACCGACATCCAAATCAAGAAAAGAAGGGCACCTTTGGCAGAACAAATAGCCGGACTACACTGCTATATTGAATCTTGAAATCATTTGCTTGTCCTTGAATACGTAAAAATGAAAAGTGCAGCTCTACACTGTACCTTCCCCTGCAACAATAAAATTCAGGTATTTAGAAAGATAATTGTATTAAATTTTAAGTTAAAACAACCAGTCGTCAAAGGCCACAATATAAACATGGTCACATCTTCCTGCAAGCATAGATGAGTCCAGGTTCATAGTATCGTTTTAATATGATCATTGAAAATTAGATTTTCTTAAAACCATAACCTTGGAGTCAAAATTGTGACCTCCTTAAACCAAGCAACAGCCTCAGCACCAGATGGGCCAACATCTGCCATTGATAAAATCTTATTACAGAATACCTGGAAAACACAATTCATTCAATCAAAAAATTGGACTCTCGTCTTAAAGAAGAGGGTATTTGCCAACTTAATCTATGACAAATAAATACTATGTTGATAAGGCTAAGATAGGTTTCCAAAAGAAAACACTGAAAACAATTAACATGAATAAAAGCACGGAACTTTTCAGCAATAGGTATTTCTTCCATTACTTTAACTGGATATAATTTGTGGCTTCAAAGTTCGCCTGCATGAACTGTTGCATTCTATTAGACTGCTTGTCTTGTATACTTTTGAAAACCAGTCCAAGGAAGGTTGGGTCAGAAAGTGGCATCTAGGTGAGGACACACTTCAACTTGCAATGAATTTTCTCATTCTTTGCGTAGAATTTTACTATGGTTTCCTTGTTTCGGCAGCATGGATGTCCTGCAGATCTAATAAGATGGAAACAACTATATCTAACTATTTATAACATGGTGACTTCAGGTGACAGTATCGGCTGTTCCTCTTTAGTTCGCCTCCGCCATAATTAGATGGAGGAATGTTTCTTTTCTAATGGATGAAGATTTCTCAGGAAATACAATTAAGAATAAACAGAGTAGTTTATGCTTAAACCATTAGATCATTTATCTCGAGCTATAAGAATCAAATAACAAACCTGTGCTGGTGGATGATTTTCATCACCGACATAACTGGCATTAGTATTAGGTATATGGAAGCTCATTTCCATCAGGCAAACTTTCTGGAGATTCAAAACCATGTAGTATATCATGTTAGTGAGGCAACTTGAGCAAACATTTAACTCTTGAAAATAAGACATGATATAAATGGCTGTCTGATCACCTCATTTGCACCTGTAGTATCATCCACATGAAACTCCAACAAGACATCATTCTTGCCTTGCATCTGTGTTTGTGACACATCAGCCAATGACAATTCAAATGCTTGCTTACCGCCAACAACAAATGATAGCATATTCCCTGTAAACGGAATCCGCCAGTCATGCTATTTTTTAGGAAAGAATTAGGACAAAATGGAGGATTAAGATCAAACCATCTAATTCTGCATCTCCCCAATTCCGACCACTCACAGCCAAGGCTTTATCTTCAGGTGTCACACCCATGTTTGCAGACATGAAGGTGGATAAAGTTGGCACATCCTACGCTTTCATTACAAACAATAATCAATGACAATGCATAGGAGAATGTGAATCGATATAGCTATCGAGTGATATATTCCAAAGTAGCAAATAAAATGCCAAAGCATTCAGACCATCTACTTCAATTTTAAATCAGAGAAAATAATCTCAAATCCAGATAATGTGCCAATGGACAATGAGTTCAGGCTTACAACATAAACACGACCTTAAATTTGCCACATTAGATTGTTGTGTATAATAATCGCACACGACATTAAAAGGGCTGAGCAAATCAAGAAACCATAGAAGAGGTAAGAAGGTATCAGATATTATGTTTCACAATATAACTGTTTAGCTGCATATCTCATTTTCAACCATCGCATAAAGCTACTTTCGTATGGATGAACCTGTTCTTTGAAGCCATTGAATTTCACATTAGATCCAGCCTTCAATCGAATACCAAGTTGATAACCTCTTGGAACTCTTGTCCAGCTTAAGCTAAAGATATCTGTCTTTGAAACTTCAACTACCTTCCCACCACCAGACTTTCTCCATAGAAAACCACCTGGATATATCTTCAACTGCCCTACATTCTGAAACAAAGGCAGTACACCTTAGTATCATTGTATAATTTCCATTTAAGATTTTCGTTTGTTGATATCGTCAAATGTTGAGATGTCACGCTCCATGGAGCCCATCCTAATGCGTGAAAATACACCTTGTGGTCTGTTATTCGGCTATAGTTGGTTTGTGATTAATTATTAGGACTTCCCAAAATAACTGAACTGCGATGGACAGATCAAATTAAAAAATGTTACTACAAAGCGACTAGATTGAACTTCAAAAGGATAAGAAACGGACACAAATATTGCCGGTGTTATTTTTTGTGAACTCGTATCGTTTCCACATTTCCATAATTCAGATGAATGCATAAGATATATTTCAAATAAAGAGTCTGCACAGTGGCTGTGCATGTATCAGTAAATATGGATGGAATGTGAAAAAATATCAGACTTGGAAAACGTCCTTATGCATGACGTACAACCAGAGTTCAAACGATGACAAAGGATACACGTGCACGCTAAAGATATGCATATGTATGCATGTATGTTTCACATTTCATGCAATGTGAAAAATACCGATTTTGAAAGAAAAAAAAAAGCAGAAATGCAACTGCGAGAGAGCTTATGACCAGGGCTCTGGCTGTAGAAATGGATAAAAAATGTGTGAGTTCGTCATACACGTCACAAACGAGCAGAGTCCTAGCTAAAGAAAAGGATCAACGATCGATGAGGAAGCACGATCACTTTTAACCATTCCCCCGTGTGTCCTTGATTGATTTCGGCAACAAGGCCACAAAAAAGAAGAAGAAAATGAAAATGAGAGTGGAAATGAAGAGGAAGAGGAAGAGGAAGAAGAATCTTACCATACCGCCTCTGCCTCCGAGCATGATGTTCCCGAATTGGTGGACGTTATCAGACGCCATTGCTGTGGAGAAGTGGTCGGGGCGATGGCGAGCGAAGAAGGAAAGCGTCTGCACCAGGTTTTAGACCAAACACTTGTAAAAGACTAATAATTAATTGATTGCTAATTAATTAATCTCCACATTAAAACAAGACTTGTTAATCTCGCTTGCTAATCTCCTGCTAATCCTCCCCCATTAGGGTCTCTAATCGCATACGCGATCAACTTGGCTTGATAATTGCAGGCTTTTCTCTCACTAATCTCGTGCTAATCCTCCCCCGTTAGGTTCTCTAATCGCATACGCGATCAACTTGGCTCGACAATTGCAGGCTTTTCTCTTGCTAATCTCGTGCTAATCCTCTCCCGTAGGAGTCTCTGATCGTAACCCGGAAGCACATACGCGATCAATGATGATAATTGCTAATCTCGCATACACGATAATAATTACATGCTTTCCTCTTGCTAATCTCATGTTAATCCTCTCTAATCATATCCCGATAGTAGAGAGGATTAGCATGAGATTAGAGGATTCCAGTTTTTTTTCCTCCATTTCGAGGCAGGAATCGTAGCGGCATCCGGCACCGCCACCTTTCGGCGACGAAAGATGAAAGGTTGTGTGTCTTCTTTGCACGTTGAATGTATTACGAATCGATTGATGATGTGCAATATCAGAGAGACGGGAATGGATTAAGGGTGATTAGCCACACCAACCACCCTTGATCAACAGACTAAAGACAAATCCGAGATACGATCTATCCGATCCCACGTAATATTACCTTGGATTATACCTCGAAAGTTGGTAGGTCTGATGACGGAGAGCCTAGCCTCGCCAAGGGAGTTTTCAGAGCATCTCAAGATGTTGTTAAGAAAAATGTAATTAGTTCCCTTTATGCAGGTTGAACTTCCGTGGCCCCTTAACCACTAGGTGTGTTCACACTTGTCTAATGTCCATATGGGTTTATCCACTAATCGCCATTCAAGTTAGCTTTATGAATTTGTTATGCCCATAACAAAATAAGACGCGGGCTTTCGCTCGAGATGGATCCGAAAGCAACGGAGGGCTTCGCACATCATCAACATCGGCTGAAAAGCTCAGACAAATGTACGTATTGAAGCGCGAATGCCGACAATCTTCGAGAACTAGACTAATTCTTCGGTGCGATCTCGCTTAGAGACGAAAGGCCTTCGGAAAGTTGGAGTGCCTGTTGTCCGATCGGGGAGAGGAATGTGCAAGAGCACAACCGTCAAAGAGGCTTCACATCACAGGAAACAAGCGATTGACGGGTTCGTGAGCATTGTCTAATTCGTTTGATTAGTTTGGACTCTCTCATATGTCTGCACAACAAAACCTCGAGGATAGCAAACAATTGAAGCAGTGTTCTAGTTTGTATGCTCAATACCAATCATACGACTGACTAGATTATATCACAAACAATCAAAGCAACGTTCTTGTTTGTACACTTAATGCATTATATTGCAAACAATCAAAGCATCGTTCTTGTTTGTACGACGCTCAATGCCAGTCAATAGATTATATCGCAAATGATCGAAGCAATGTTCTTGTTTGTATGCTAAATACCAGTAATAAGACTCACTGGATTGTATCACAAACAATTGAAGCCGTGCTCTTCTTTGTACGCTTAATGCCAATGATAGGATCCACTATCTTACATCACAAACAATCGACACAGCGTTCTTGTTTGTACACTTAATGCCAGTTGTAGGACTCGCTAAGATTATATCGCAAACAATCAAAGCGGTCTTCTCATTTCCACGCGTAATACAAGCCACAAAGACTCGCCGCATTATATCGCAGACGACAGAAGCGGTGTTCTCATTTACACGCTTCATCCAAGCCGTAAAAGCCTCGCAACCATCTATCGGCAAAGCAATCGAAAGCGATGTTCTCGTTTCCACCCCCTGAAACGCCAGTTGCAAAGGCTCGCTGCATTCTAACGCGGGCAATCGAAGCAACAATCTCGGCTTGTGTATTGCTTAAATGCCGGTCCGAAGGATTATTATTATAACGCCAAAATAGTCGAAGCAGTGTTCCTGTTTTTTGTATGCATAATACCGGGAAGCAATGTCGCTGTATGCTTTTAACAAAGAGTTCGTAAAGACTCACCGAATTGTATCCCACATACAGAGAGACCCAAGCTTGGGGCCTATAAGTAGAAAACTTGCTCTTCTGAAGAAACATACTTACCTGGGCGGGGTCGATCGGTGATCAGCAAGGCCGATGGCCTAGGGCCGGCGCTTCCATTGCACTTCCGGAGGGGCTGTTTGCTCTAGCATCTCCCCAAGCGGGAGAGTGCACGTCATAATTTGTGGCAGCGGGGGCTCGCGTTCGCGCGGCCCCTACCCAATCTCTCAATAAAATCAGTAATAGTTAATAGTGCAGGGCTTGATCTCTCCTGTTAGATGTGGATTAATCCTCCCTCCCACTTGAATTAGTAATAGGCTTCTCATATTTGTGGTGCGCCTCCTCTAACGCAAGGAATGATGGAAATAACATAGAACCATAATTCTGTCTATTATCGGCTTGTATGGCAGCGTAGATAGATATAGATAGATAGAGAGAGAGAGACTTGTACCGCAAAGAGACTTGTACCGCAAAGAAACAGATGCAAGGGCGACAGGAAAAATGGCTTCTCCTCATGGTATCTATGTATATGTCTTCCGCATTTGCCCTTATCGAGGGAGTGGAATGTTTTGCATTGTTGAAGCAAAACACTGGTGGGCACCAGCTCGCTGCGCTTTGGTTCTGGGGGATAGCTAATCTCTGCTCGGCTCATTGATACACAACTATAGCTGTTTGTGCCACAATTACTTGCTTGGCACACGCTCTCTCTCTCCATGGAAGTAGACTCTACATGGAAGAGCTTCTTTTACTTGGAACACCATTGTGAGTGTTTTCCTCCTCAGTCGTATGCATCGATGGGGATCGGACTACTAAAGTTTCAGGATTGCAGCAGAAATCCGAGTGGAGCTTTTCGTATCATCTTCAGACGATGATAAGCGAGCAACAAAAGCTTCATATCAGACGTAGAAAGTAAACTGAATCAACAACTTTCTTAGTTCACTTCAAGGATTGATGTTGGGGTTGGGGGGGGCGCGCCTGTGTTGACCTCAGAGGCAGTGCAAGACTGAGGCGACGCACGCAGCTCCCATGGCACAGCAAGCTGCGCCACGAGCGGGAGCTGCCCCCGTGGGAAAAATTAGGTTAATATCATGTGGCCTGATAGGCCACGTATCAGATATTAAACTGATAAGAACAGATACTACACTTGATCTTAGCCAAAAGGCCGAGAAAGGTATGAGTTGCAATTGCTCAGCGCCGGGCTCTTTATAGCAAGATCCTTCTCTGTCCTTTTAATGTGGGATAACGCGTTTTATCCGCATTTTTTTAATAGCAGAGTATCTAGATAATCAATGTAAACACCTGCTCGTCGGCTATATAATGTATATACATATATATAAATAAGCATACGGAAGCCACGGAAGTAGACGGTTCCCAAATGGCTCATCGATTGTCTTTTTAGCAGGGATACATTGGAGCGCAGCTACTTCGCTGACATAAGAAAATCGAGGCTCCGGGTGAACGAGCTAGCAAGCGTATGCACTATAAGCCCTAAACCCTAAACCCTAAACCCTACTATATATATATGTATAGATAGATGAGATAGATAGATAGATAGATTGCATTCATGTATGTGTATGTAAAATGAGAAGAGCTTTAGAAAAATTGGAAGCAGCAGGATTCGAACCCAAGACCTGAGAAGAAGAAGAAGACGAAGAAGAAGAAGGAACAGAGGAGCTGAAAGCTGCAGTTGCAGCAGAACAGAGAAAGCCATGGGAGCTTCAGAGGAAGCTTCTGCTGTTGCTGCTGCGGATGACGACGTTCGAGACGAGGACGACGCCGATCGTGATTCCCCCCGCGACGCCAAGGTCGTCAAGGGCTTGCTCCGCTCCATGGGCGTCAAGCAGCACGAGCCTCGCGTCGTCCATCAGTTCCTCGACTTCTGGTATCGCTACGCCGTCGAGCTCCTCGGCGATGCCCATCTCTACTCCGAGGACGCAGGGAAAGCGTCCATCGACCTCGACGACCTCAAGCTCGCCATCAGCACCCGCACCTCCGCTGGCCATGGAGATGATGGTGACGGTGGTGGTCATGGAGATGCTGATGGTGGTGGTGGCCATGGAGATGATGGTGACAATGGTGGTCATGGAGATGATGGTGATGGTCATGGAGATGATGATGGTGGTGGTGGCCATGGAGATAGATGATGATGACAGTGGTCATGGAGATGATGGTGACAATGGTGGTCAAGGAGATGATGATGATGGTCGTCATGGATATGATGATGGTGGTGGTGGCCATGGAGATAGATGATGATGACAATGGTCATGGAGATGATGGTGACAATGGTGGTCATGGAGATGATGGTGACATTGGTGGTCAAGGAGATGATGATGATGATGATGATGATGGTCATGGAGATGATGATGATGGTGGTCATGGAGATGATGATGATAGTGGTCATGGAGATGATGATAGAGTTTTACCAACCCCCACATATAAGGTTGTGCTTGATTACTTGAGGTACTTGGGTATGTGGTATAGTTGGAGCTTGAGGAATGGTTTCTTATTTGCTGGGCTTTCTGGAGTATCGCAACATATATGTAGGACAAAAGGACAATTGTTTTGGCAGTTTTCACAATTATGTTGTATGGGAACTTTGTCCCCAGATGAGTTAGATTTATGTCATCTTGTAATACAACACCTTAGACGGTTAACCTTGCATTCTTTATAGCAAGGTTTTTTTGTATTGTCATGTTATTTTAATACAAATATCCATTTACGAAAAAAAAAAAAAAGAAGAAGGAAGAAGGAAGAAGAAGGAAGAAGAAAGAAAGAAGAAAGAAGAAGTGAAGGAAGAAGAAGAAGAAGGAAGAAGATGAAGAAAAAGAAGATGAAGAAGAAGAAGAAGAAGAAGAAGAAGAAGAAGGGAGCTATGGCGTGCAGTTTTCTCAGAAACCAAGGTCCAGCTTTGTAAATTCAGGGAATCTTTTCCCACGCCCTTCTTTTTCCCTCTTCTTCTCCATCTCCATCTCCCATCTCCATCTCCATGTCCACCTTCCCCTGCTGCTTTGCCGCTGCTTGCTGATTTGGGCAGAAGCAAGAAAGAGCTGCTTCTTCAACGGCTGCTTGCTGTACACAGGGACGCAGAGGCAGAGACGAGAACACGGACGAAGGGGGAAAGCGTATGTTCTCCCTCGCTCTTTCTCTCCATTGTTGCAGAACTAAGCTTCATCATCATCATCATCATCATCTTCTTCTTCTTCTTTCATGTTCTTCCATTGTTGTAGAACTATACTACTGGTCGTGAGCTTCTTCTTCTTGCTTCTTGCTGCTTCTTCTCCTTTCTTCTTCTTCTTCTTCTTCTTCTTCTTTGATCTTCTTCCATTGTTGTAGAACTACTACTGGTCGTGAACTTCTTCTTCTTGCTTCCTGCTGCGTCTTCTTCTTCTTGCTTCTTGCTGCTTCTTCTTCTTCTTCTTCTTCTTCTTCTTTTTCTTCCAGTGTTGTAGAACTACTACTGGGCGTGACTTCTTCTTCTTCTTCTTCTTCTTCTTCTTCCATTGTTGTATTCTTCTTCTTCTTCTTTTTCTTCCAGTGTTGTAGAACTACTACTGGGCGTGACTTCTTCTTCTTCTTCTTCTTCTTCTTCTTCTTCCATTGTTGTAGAACTACTACTAGGCGTGAGCTTCTTCTCCTTCTTCTTCCATTGTTGTAG
>JBBBWG010026314.1:14809-28754 GCA_037176905.1 Azolla pinnata
CTGAATACAACAGGATCTAGACTCCAATAGAATGTGTTCAGGGCAGTTTTGTGGCAGTTTGTCAAGCATATATGATCTGACAGAGATCGGTGGATCGAATTTTGGGCGATTTTGATTAATTAGGAAAGCCACCGAATACAAAGCTGCCTGAATACAACAGGATCTAGACTCCAATAGAATGTGTTCAGGGCAGTTTTGTGGCAGTTTGTCAAGCATATATGATCCGACAGAGATCGGTGGGTCGAATTTTGGGCAATTTCGATTAATTAGGAAAGCCGCCGAATACAAAGCTGCCTGAATACAACAGTATATATAGAGTCGGAAAAGAGATCAGTAAAGAAACAATCGCGCGAAAACACCTACCAATGCCATGGCCATGGCCACTGCCGCTCCTCCGATCGACTTGAAAAGCTTGATTGAAGGCTCTGGAACACGGTTTTTGTTTTTTGTTTTTTTTCTTAACACAGCATATGCGCAGAGCTCTCTGCCTATTTGAGAACGGAGAAGCGGAACAGCATCCGATGGCGGTAAACATGCCCACGCTTGACGAGCACCGAAGGGAAGTTGGGCTGGTTTATGGCATTGGGGAAGCCTTGAGTCTCGAGGCACAAGGCGCTCTGAGGCTGATAGATGCTTCCGTTCTTGCCGCGGATTCCATCGACGTAGTTTGCGGTGTAGAACTGCAATCCTGGTTGGTTGGTGAACAGCTCCATCGTTCTTCGGCTCGTGGGTTCGGTGACTCTCGCGGCTAGATGCAGGTCTACTCCATCCACAGAGATCACTCTTCCGCCTCTCAGCGCGTAGTTGATGTCGTAGCCGTTGCTCAGGTTCGAGAAGTGGCTCGCAATCGATCTCCTCGTCGTGAAATCGTAGGGCGTTCCCTTCACGTCTTTCAGCTTCCCCGTCGGTATCAGCTCCTCGTCCACCAGCGTGACGCGATTCGCGAGGATTTCCACTTCGTTGTTCAGAATCGTTCCGCTGTTGTGGCCCCCCAGGTTCCAATACGTGTGCTGCGCCAGATTCAGCGGCGTCGACCTCGCTCCCACCACTCCTTTCATGTCGATCAGCAGCTCTTTGTGCTTGTTCAGCTTGTACTTCACGCTCACGTTCACGGCTCCGGGGAAACCTGCGAAACAAAGTTTTTGCACAGAAACAAATTCCCACGGATTTCAGCGCTTGTAATGGATTTGAATCGACAGACCCCACGAATTTCGACACATTTTTTCCTTCGCTTCTATGCACTTTTGTATTGATAGACCCCTACAATTTCGACAAATTTCTTCAACGCTTCTATGGACTTCGTATATATATATATATATATATATATATATAGAGAGAGAGAGAGAGAGAGAGAGAGAGAGACCCCCTGCGATTCCGACATATTTTTTCAACGCTTCTATGGACTTACTATAGACCCTAACAAATTTTCGCAACACTTCTATGGACTTCGTATAGATAGACCCCTGCAATTTCAACACAAATGTTTTCAACGCTTCTATGGACTTTTGTATAGACCCTGCAATTTCAACAAATTTTTTAACACTTCTATGGACTTCGTACAGACCTCGCAATTTCGGACAAACCCTTTCAACACTTATATGGTGGACTTTGTATAGATCTTACAGCTTCAACAAAGTTTTTCAACGATTCCACAGGCTTTGCATAGACCCTGCAGACACCCTAAACAAAATCAAGCATGTCGATAACCAGGAAAAACTATAGCTTTCGATATCCAACTGCTAGCAGAACGATCGATAATCTTATGGAGGAGTACTGCCTAATGGAATCTCTTGTGGGTGGCAGGAAACCAACCAAAACATCCCTATACGTGGTCATGGTACCACCTAAATGTAACGAGATTTTCGGCACTCTATTAGGCTAGTAAAGAGATTATTTTCCTATTAAACACCTTCTTCGCCATCAAAGCTATGGTAGCGGAATGTTGCAGAAGGAGAGCCGTCGACGTGGAGCTTCGAACTAACATCCCAGAGCACTTTGTCGTACCCGATTTTGCCACCTATCACCACCACCAGGAAAACAATTCCACGAGCATAGCTTTGAGAGAATGGAGAACTGAGTCTGGATCCAGTATAGTCAATAACAAAAAAAACACAATGGGCATAGCTTTGTTGGGAAAAGGCAACGAGTGCTGTATTTACCATGAAGGGTGTTGTTCCCTTCGTTTCTTGTGATATTGTACCGGACCTGATCGATGACAAATGTGCCCCCTGCGATTCGGTTCGCAACTCTACCCACGATAGCCCCAAAGTAGGCAGTTCCATTCTGAAACAGGAAAACCATTCCCATTTCAAGCAATGTACACAAACAATACACCAGATAGATGTAAGTGCATATTGACAATCGTAGATGAGTATTAAGATGCATAGTCTCAATCTTGCTGCCCCTATTGCTCATAGATTGCACGTGTTTAACCCCTATTGCGCGCGTGTTTAAGAGATCAAATTACCTGATATCCCTTCAAGGAATCATAGCCCAGGACCACATCAGCAAGGTTGCCTGTGTGCATTTTCACCCAAGGGGCCAATCACCAAAGAAGGAAAAGAAACAAGGGAAGAAAACAGGAGTAAGAATGAGAACAAATGTCACCAGCCACAAGCAAAGGACTGCACTTCTAGAGAAAAAAAAAACAAACTTGCATGCCCTAAATCCCTAAACCCCTTAACCCTAACACCACAAACACTCAATCCCTGATACCATGAGCTCTACAGCCCTAAGCACTAAGCCCTAGGATAAAAAAAAAAGGAGAAAGAATGAGAACAAAATCACCAGCCACCTGCAAAGGACTACACTTCTAGAAAAAAAAAACAAACTTGCATGTCCTAAATCCCTAAACCCCTTGACCCTAATACCACAAACACTAAACCCTAAAATCCCTAATCCCATAGACACTAAGCTGCAACCCCTGATACCATGAACTCTACAGCCCTAGGCACAAACACCATTAACTCTAAGTCCCTAATCCAGAAAAGCTCTGAGCCCTACAGCCTTGAAACAGTAAATCTAAATACAGGCAAGCAAACCCTAATACGACAAACACTAAACCCTAAAATTCCTAATACCATAAACACTAAGCTCCAATCTCTGATACCATGAACTCTACAGTCCCCTAGGCACAAATACCATCAACTCTAAGCCCTAACCCAGAAAAGCTCTGAGCCCTACATTCTTGAAACTCTAAATCCAAATACAGGCACGCAAAACAGACTTGAAACCCTGATATAAAATGCAGGCAAGCCCTACATTCTTGAAACTCTAAATCCAAATACAGGAAAGCAAAACAGACTTGAAACCCTGAAATCAAATACAGGCAAGCCCTACATTCTTGAAACTCTAAATCCGAATACAGGCAAGCAAAACAGACTTGAAACCCTGAAATCAAATACGTGCAAGCCCTACAATCTTGAAACCCTAAAGTCTCAAATACCTTGGGAGTCTGGGAGGTGGAGGGAGGTGATGGTGGCGCCCCAGTTGGTGATGGAGAGGCGGATATGGCCCCTTGTGAGCGTGACGGAGACAACCTGCCGCCCATCTGGTAAGCGTCCATAGGGCTGGATCTCCACGCCCCTGGATAGTGCAGCCTCCACCAGGCCCCTGCTCCAAGAACCACAGCAAAGCATCATCGCCATAGCCACCAGCATCATAACGCTCCTCCTCATCATCACCACCACCGCCAGCAATTCACTTCTTGCCCTAGTTGATGATGATGATGATGATGATGCCATAGCTGCCATTTCTGTATGGGAATGAATCCCCTGCCCAGAAGCCACTGTTCTAAGGCGCCCAACACAGGCACTTCGCTGCCTCTGTGTGGGGGTTCTTCTGCTTCTGAACTTATAGACAACTCTGCTTCACTCTCACTCTCTCTCTCTCTCTCTCTTTCTTCCTCTCTCCTCCCACCCAACTACCTTGATGTGTAACCGTCTTCTTCCCCCCTTTTTCCTTTGCTTCTTTATTTGTGCTTTTCTTAAACAAATCTTCACCCTTCTTCACATTTAGTGTGTTAGCCATAGCTCACTCAGCTCTAGATGTCAAACTCAGAGAAGGACATCTTCATCTTCATCTTCATCTTCATCTTCATCTTCATCTTCATCCACCTCACCTGCTTTCTTCCTCTTCCTCTTCATCTTCATCATCACCTTTCTTCTTACTCTTCACCGTCATCAACATCAGCATCCCCATGAGCATCTTCATCCTCCTCCTCCTCCTCCTCCTCCTCCTCCTCCTTTCTTCATCTTCGTCTTCATCATCATCATCATCATCTTCTTCTTCTTCTTCATCTTCATCTTCATCTGCATCATCATCTTCTTCTTCTTCTTCATCTTCATCTTCATCTTCATCTTCATCTTCATCATCATCATCACCTTCTTTCTTAATCTTCACCACTACATTTTCATCATCATCAACCTCTTCCTCCTCCTCCTTTCTTCATTTTCATCCTCATCATCATCTTCATCATCATCCTTACCACCATCATCATCATCATCATCCTCATGAGCATCTTCATCCTCCTCCTTTCTTCATCTTCATCTTCACCACCACCACTACCACCACCATCTTCTTCTTCTTCTTCTTCTTCTTCTTCTTGCCCCAAGCAATTTCTGCCCATCACAACCTTTACAAGTTCCGTTGTGCACGTATACAATTCTGCCGATCGATTGACAAATCATGACGTACATTCGTCCGATCGCTTTTTAATTTGATTGACGAAATGTGGCTTCCGGAAAAGAGCGAGCGTTAGATCGTTAGAGATCATTCAAATACAATGGCTATCTTAGTAACCAGGTGCACCGATGCTTGTTTCGCGCCTCGAATGATGTGGGATACTTGGATCGAATATTGGAGTGCAAAAATCGAGGCTTTGATCAAGGGGGTCATGAAATTTGGAATGAACTCTAAAATATGATTCTTGATATCTGCCTCACATATATTATATAGGCTCTTTTTGTGTGATGGGGATATGATGTCCCATACATACTAAATGCATTTCCTTCGCTTCCTCATAATCATGTCGAATGGATCGCTCTTTGGCATTGACACCATCGTTCGATCAATGATAAATAAATAGGTGAACATAAAAAACAACTCGAATCGGATGCACACGAAATTCGCATCACAAACATTGGATGAATACCAACACACATAATTCTTATAAACTTGACTGGGATGTGTAATCGGGCTTTGTGAGCAATAGGAACTCATTATGCTTGAGACAGTTTGATACTTAACATGCATTAGATCTAAAACCAATGAACCCGATCAATCTATCCTATGTTCTCTCCATCTTCCAGTTCCGAACTACAAGTTTGTCCACGATTTACAGATCATAACCTTGTCCGTGGTCAGCGAAAATAATGTATAGATCCAATTGACAAACATTTTCAAAGTGATTCACTATCAACACCATCTTATCAAACTGTTGTAATTGGAAACAAGACAATGCTCAAAGCAGAAGCATAATAGCAGAAAAGAACTTGAACAGAGAGGTGGGAATTCGATCCAATGATCATTATCCTTCATAAACTCTTGATCTCCTTTGTTAAACTCTTCTGATCATTAAACAAAGAGAAATCTCAGAAATGAACGACCACTTGATTGGCTCATAATATTACATCACTCATCACCTACAAATCCTGTAAGAAACAGGCAACAGTTGGTATTCCGCAAAAACTTTATATTCCATTTATCTTTGAAGAAGGTTGATGGCCTCGCCTAACTGCTCTGTGATATTAGACGTCAAATAATAGATTAATATCCCCCAAAAGCAAGCTACATGCTACATATTAGAGAAACACTGAGAATAGTGACACGTTGAAATGGCCTAACTCATTTTCCAAGAATGAGGATAATTAATGCCTTTGTTTGAGCCTTGTAATGTCTTTCCATCCAACGACATTGAAACCAAAGTAAATCGCATAAAAATCTGGCTAAACAAGTTAACCAAGACCAACAGTGCTTTGCTTTTTGGGTGCATCCGGTTTGATTCTTCTTGGCCTCACAATTCGATCAATCAAACCATAATCCAGTGCCTCCTGAGCACCAAAGCGCTTGATGCGGCTGAGATCTTGAGCAATCTGCAACATAGATATGAAATACATGTTTCATTAATATACCTTTACCATGTTTCAGGTACATTGCTCAGATGAGCACTTACTTTTTCAACAGGTTGCCCAGTATTTCTTGACAGTTGATTGTAAAGGTAGTTACGAACACGCAACAACTCTTTAGCTTCGTTTTGTATATCATCTGCCTGCAAAACCAGTTTTATACTGTTGTTTCAAATTTCCAGCTTATTGTAGAGCCAATTCTCTTTTAATCACATACCTGACCACGTGCAGCTCCAGCAGGAGATATGAGCGCAATTCTTGTTAAGGGCATTGCAACTCGTGATCCCTGAGAAAGAAAAAGGACCAGTTACAATCATACTACATTTTCGGTAATTATAATTTAGAAAAACCTCAAATGGCAAAATGCCCCATTTTTTGGCAGTTTAGTAAATGCCATGGTCGATTTCCCCTCTTGATTAATATCTGCTATTTGAACACTTATGTGGTCAAATAATCCTCTCTTCTCCTTTCCGGGGTTGAGGGGGGGCCAGAGTTGAGGCAGAAACGATTGACAGGACATTTAGGAAATGAAGCCGAAACACAGGCATATTTCAAAGTTCTCTATTTCTTCCATATACCTTTGTTCCAGCAGCAAGCAAAAATCCTGCCGTATTGTATGCATATCCTAAAGCTAATGTACCCACAGGACTCTTTAGGCTGTCCATAGTATCATATAAAGCCATTGAAGGAGTGATCTGCATGAAATAATAAGGCAAATTCATTAGTTGTTCGAAAATGTTACCATGTAGTCCTCATGAATAACTATGAGTAAGGATAGCTAACCCACATCTCCACCTGGAGAATTCAGATACATGTACATATTCTTGTTTGAGTCAATGCTATCCAAATAAAGCATAGTAGCCAATATTTGGTTGCCAAACTCCTCATCTATGTACTGCCCGATAAAAATTATTCTTTCCCTGTACTGCAACAAAAAAAAGCATAATTAAATGAACATGAATTACCATATTGGGAGTAACATTATGATAATTTCATTATTATAAGTTGTTATATTCATTCACTACATAAGTATAATAATTATTCATGAATTATGACTGGTTCTTGAACTGAGGTTTATCATAATTGTGTAATAAGGAAATTGAACAACGTAAGGAACTGACAATAATCTAATAATAAGGCAAAAAGTTATATTCCTACCTACTACAGAAAAGTTCTTAAGCCAGCGTACCACAATTATTGAGTAAGAAATTCACTTTCTTACATCATGAATCATGACTGGTCCACTAGTCCTTGGACTGAGGTATGCCATAACTGTGTGCTGAGGAAATTGCACTAAAATGGATGGATTTGATCCTCCACATCCAGAAGTCTGGAGACCCCGTGGACCAACCAACTATAATGGGAGCTTCTGTTACTTTTCCCAGTGTTTAATGGGAGCTTCCGTTAGAGGTAGGCCCCGGTGACCAAAGAGAGGCATCTTCACTGACAGCCATGTAGGTTTTGATCATTCCGTCGATCTCAAATGTTTAAACAGCACAAATTTACAACCCCCAGGAATTGACTTTACTGATGCTGCGTAGAGTTTAACACAAGCCTAGAGACTGTCCACAGTAGATTTTATTTGTCTCTTATAAATTGAAATTTTGTTTTAAATGCATAAATGCAAATCACAATTGGAAAGAACTTAAGCCCCCCCTAGTTTCCCAAACAATGACCACCATGAGTGGTTCCACCTCCAAATGTTCAGGTGCTACAAGCATAAACTGTCCAATTAGATACACATGGTATCCAGCTTCATGCATTCAACAAGAGAAACAGCCCTAAAGATTCAATAGTGATTACGTTTACGTTTATGAGGGAAGAGTGGAGACTCTGTCACTAAGTGTTGCACTTATTGGTGCATAGAATTGCAAATGCCTGAAAAAGAGGAAGGCATTGCAGTATCCTAACATTACTCTACAGAGGCTGGATCTCCATGTATAAACAAATTTCATTTGTTTGGGAAGAAGGTAATTAAAAATGTACAAATCTCCACAGAAATATTTAAACTTTTTACTAAACGCCTTAACAATTTCTGGTAACTTTTTTTAATGTTTCAGACTGAGATGTGGCAACAACAAAGTAAAGAAATACTCCCAATAATCATATTGAAGGACAATACTAATCAAAGTACTTACAAGCACATTCCAAATGTCAATCCATTGCCACCCACCCTCTCCTGGAGTTCTATAGGGGACTTTTGGAGTGCCTATAGGCATCATGGTTACTTGAGCTCGTGATCCCCTTGACTTTCCATGACTGGCAGATTTATCAAATATTCAACATTCAAGTTCCCATACAAAAAACCATATAGAAAACTTCTAATTTCTAACAACTATATGGATTAATTTATGACTTCATTTAGAACCATCTTATCATTTTGGAGAACGTGATTTAAAGTCTAAATAACAGTAACAAAAATTTCACATAAAATTTTATTGGAAATATTTATCATAAATTGCTTCAATACTGAAGGATGAAAACATCATGCAAGAAAGCCATTCGCATCTTCAATTTCAGGAGGGTGTTTAGACACTTGACTTCTCAGCTTTAAATCCAAACGTTCCACGCTATCCAAAATGAAAAATCATGATACAAATTCAGAAGAGTGAGATTTCATCGCCCTTATATAAAATTCTCAAAATTTAAGCTACAGATTAAGAGTTTGAGTTTCGATCTTAAACAATCCTTCATTTACGGCCAGTTGAGACACAATCCCAAAGACTGAAGGTTAAATTTCGAATAGTTCAAGTATAAATTAAAGATACACACCTCAACAATACATGTTCAAAGAACTGACCTTACGAGTCTCCAATACTAACAAATATTGAAATGGACTTCATGATTTAGATGCCTCTGACTCTCTAGTTACAACTACTACATGGATAGATTTGCGCAACTCAGGCATAATTCAAGACAAACCCATTTAGCAAATAGTAAACTAATGCATAGACACATGTCCTAAATCGCAGAAGTCAAACAATCTCAACACAACGCCGGACAGTATAAAATGGTCAAGCAAAGAAGAGATTTTATGAACAGCACCTTAGAGAGAGAGACTGTTCGACTTTGTCAAAGAAACAGCGAGAAATTCCTAGTTTCTGCATCGAGCCGATACCTGCAAATCATTGGACAAGTAACGAATGAGAATCCCAAGCAACTTTACAAATGCAAAAGCGAGCGTGAAAAAAGAAAAAAAGAGAGATCTTTAGCTTCTTCTGGCACCTGGAGCTTTCCATGGGTTCTGCGGAAAGGAAGTCCTGTTCTTCGACGCAAAGTGCGGAGACGAACAGCAAGAAGAGGAGGATGAAGGAGACGGAGAGGAAGAAGAGGAACGTCCAACGGGAGCTGGGACGTGGAGCAACGCCATCGCTTCTGCTTCGTCGCCCGCTGTGTCTATTATCCGTTTCAGAAGAAGAAGAAGAAGAAGAAGACGAAGAAGAAACAGAAGAAGAAGAAACAGAAAAATGGAATAATAAAAACAAATGCGTAAAATTGTTCTGCATTTCCAACATTAGACTTTGGACATTAGACATTAGACATCAGACTTTAGACTTTTAGACTTTAGACTTTAGACATCAGACTTTAGACAAAGTTTGTAAGTTTTGGCATAATTTGGAGACACTGTCGGGTAGCGAAGAAGATTCATCTCGAAGCGGCAATAGCCAAAGCCCGATCGTGCTTCACTAAGATAACTCGATCGTAAGACCGCAGCTCACTGAATGTCCGGCCGAACAGTAGTGTGCTTGCTGTCGTGGTTGATTGATCACAAGATCATCGCGCACGTCGAAACATCAAAGACTCATCGTCGAACGGGGTCATATCACACGTCAAATGTTCTGCAAAACAGTAGCGATGGAATCGAGCAGCAAAGATACGTTGTTGCGTGGCACAAGGTGCAGCTGTGGGCTCTGAGCTATAGCTTCAGATCAGCACATGCCAAATGTCCAAACCAGAAACTACTGAATCGAATGTGCCCCTTGAACATTCATCATCGAACGGCGGGGTGCATGGCCAACAGCGAATGAGTCCAGGGGCGATTGGTCATAAGAGAATCATGTCGAATGTCCAATGTGAACTACCGATGGAATCGAGCCATGAGGATTCATTGTATGACCATGGATTCGAAGCAGCATTGTCACACACACCAGAGGTCCACCATTACCAGCCCATGGAATCGAGCGATGAATGCTCTTCACTGAAGCATGAATTTAATTAGAAACCCTAACTACGAAGATCACCGTCGCAAGACAAGCGAGTGTGCCCTCTCTTTATGCAAGGCATTTACAGTTATGCCCATTGCCTCCAAGAATAGCACCACAATGCTTAACAATAATGCCATTGGCAAAGATATACCACTTCATAGGAAGCCTTGAAGACCTTCATGAAGGCTTGGCTTCCATATGTTGTACAACACAAATGGATAGAAGCAGACCACCATCATCTTCCAACTGTCCTCCTCCCTAACAGAAGGAAAAACAACCCAACAGAGCTCTGTGGAGCTTGAGCTCTCCAGAAATCCATGGAATCAAGTGTTTTACAGCTGCAAAGGGCTTATTCAACAGATGGAGAAAACAACCCAACAAAAGCTCTAGGGAGCTTGAGCTCTTCAGAAATCCATGGCATCTAGTGTTTTACAGCTGCAAAACGGCGATCGGAAGACCTGGAACTTATTCAACTGTCCTCCTTCCTAACAGATGGAGAAAACAACCCAACAAAGCTCTGTGGAGCTTCAGCTCTTCAGAAATCCATGGAATCTAGCGTTCCCCACCTGCGAAAGGGCAATCGGAAGACCCGGAACTTATTCAACTGTCCTCTAGGAAGGAGAAAACAACAACCCACCAAAGCTCCTCCGTGGAGCTCTCCAGGAATCCATGGGAATCTAGTGTTTCACAGCTGCAAAGGGCGATCGGAAGACCTGGAACTTATCGACGAGGGCGTCGAGGTCGCTGTCAAACTCCTTGAAATAGTAGTGCTGCTTATGATCCACGCCCGAGGGCACTTTGCCGCTGCTGTAGCACAGCGCGCATAGGCTGAAGCCGAGGGCCATCTCTCGGAAGCGAGGCCCATCGATGGGGTAGCAGCACACGGAGCAAGCATGCCATCGATTGTGCCGCGAGCGGCTCCCAGCCTCCAGCTTCGCAAGCAGGCTCACGATCCCGAGCCCACGATCAGGGTTGTCGAGCATCGCCACAAACCGAGGAAATCCGATGCTGCAGCTCGATGCACTGCCATTCTCCTTGCGATCGATCCCCTCATCATCATCACCACCACCGTGATCCCCGTCTCGAGCTCTGCATTCCTCCGATGACGATGAGGGTAGTAGGTATATCGCCCGTAGCTTTCGGATGTAGAGCACAGCCCTTGCCATGGAGATTTCCTGAACCGAACCCTTCTTGCCGTCGGAGGAGGAGGATGCCAACGCGTCGAATGCCAGACGCTTTCTTCGCTCCATAGAACCTGCGCAGACGAGAGCGAGAACGGCGAGAACAAGGCCGCGATCGAGCCCATCGTCATCGACATCGGCCCGGTCCAGCCTCGACAGAATCTTCTCGTTGATCGCCCTCATCGCTCCTTGGAACGCCTCGGGTTTGAGGAAAGAAAGCAAGCTCCTGAGGAGCTTCTCCAGCGCCTCCTTGCGAACAAGAAGAGGAGGAGGCCCAGGCGCGACGAGAAGCCGCTTCAGCGCGCCGAGATCGCATCGATCCAGCCCCGTGGAGCACTGGAAGCGGCGGATCTCGAGCGCCGATGCGACTTGCTGGCGGGGAGCTGTCCTGAGATCAGCCCTCTGGAAGCACGAGGCCTCGGCGACGACGAAGCTGAAGGAGCCCTTCTCCTCCATGTGCTGGAGATGCATCATCGCGCCGTGAAGCTCGTGCCTCCCCGTCATCCGATACGCTTCCTTGAAGGCCCGCTTCGCCCCCTCCATCTCTCCCGCGGCGAGCAGGGAAACGGCTCGATTCAGCTCCGCTCGCCAGTTCTCCGGCTGCAAGGCAAGCACCCCGCAGTACGTATCCGCCGCCTTTCTGTACTGCCCCATATCCTTGTACAAGGTCCCGAGGTTGTATAGAGCCTCGACGTGGTCTTTTCTCAGCTCGAGAGCGAGCTCGAACTCGCCCATTGCCTCGCCATGGCTGCCCAATGCATGCCAAACCAAGCCGAGCTCGCAGTGCGCATCTGCATACCCCGGGTGCAGAGCTATGGCCTCGAGAAGAGCATCTTTCGCCTCCTCGTACTCCCCGGCTCCATACATTGCGCTCCCCAGGAGCTTCCACGCCCGATAGTGCTTCGGCTCCTCCCTCGCCGCCTCTTTGTAGTGCTCCACGGCTCCGAATAGCATGCCTTCCGCCTCCATCACGATCCCTAGATTCACGTGGATCTGCGGAAGCATCCCCCCCCACCTGTCGCGATCTCCCTCGCCCACACTCAACGCTGCAGCATACGCTTCTTTCGCCTCCAGCACCCTCTTCATGGCGTAGCACGCGTTCCCCATCAGGAAATGCGGCCTCACATCTGCGGGCTTCAGCTCCTTCCCTCTCGTGAAGCTCGCCATGGCTTCCTTGTACAGGCGATGATCGAGCAGGACCCGGCCGCTCGCCATGTGGGCATCGAAAGCATCCTCCAGCACCTCCAACGCATCGATTCGTTTCCGGATTTCGCACAAACCCTTGTGGAAGGGTACAGAGTCCTGGATCGCCGCTCCTCGAGAAGGTCTCCAGTCAAATGACCCCATTCGGCATCGAAAAGAATCGCTATCCTTCTTGCAACTGACCACATTGTAATCGCTATCCTTCTTGCAACCGACCACATTAGAATCGCTATCCTTCTTGCAACCGACCACATTAGAATCGCTATCCTTCTTGCAACCGACCACATTAGAATCGCTATCCTTCTTGCATCTGACCGCATTCGAATCACTATCCTTCTTGCAACTGACCACATTAGAATCACTATCCTTCTTGCATCTGACCGCATTCGAATCACTATCCTTCTTGCAACTGCCCACATTAGAGTCACTATCGTTCTTGCATCTGACCGCCTTCGAACCGCTATCGTTTTTGCAACCGATCACATTAGAATCACTACCATTCTCGCATCTGGCCGCATTTGAATCACTATCATTCTCGCATCTGACCACATTCGGATCACTATTGTTCTTGCATCTGACCACATTAGAACCACTGTCATTCTTGCAACTGACCCCATTGACCGAGCCTCTGTGAGAGCTTGTCTTCGATGGTGGGAGGCAACCGTCTACGATATCTTCACCATCACATCCTTCTCTGCCTTTCTTCACTTCTAGCTTCCTTATCAGCGAATCTAGCTCTTCAACCAAGCTCGTCCAGCTATCATCAAAATGCATACCATTGTCTGGTAACCTCATCGTCGGTGCAGATGAGCTTATGACCCACTTTCTTCTGGTGCGAATGATTGCATTTTCATTACTGAAGCCCTTATCTTCTCCGCCGTTGTTCTTTGAGCTAGGGTTCATATTAGGGTTGGAGATCGGGAAATTGCTGGTGCCATGGTTAGGGTTTTCTTCATCAAGCTCCAGCCCTAATTCCTCGAAATCTCTGTCAATGTCACCCGCCCCATCGTCATACGTTTGAAGCAAGCCATCAAAAGTAAGACCTTTCTCATCATCGATGTAGTCGGTGTAGTTTCGGAAGACTTCCCCGAGGATAGCTTCCATTTGCTCCTTGCTGAAGCTAACCTTAGGGTTTACAGCTAGCACGAGAGCGGACATCTCATCTCTGTTGAGATGCCCATCTCTGTCGGCATCAAACTTGGAGAAGATCTTTGAAACCTTCTGAACACGA
>JBBBWG010026314.1:28854-72096 GCA_037176905.1 Azolla pinnata
ACATCTCATCTCTGTTGAGATGCCCATCTCTGTCGGCATCAAACTTGGAGAAGATCTTTGAAACCTTCTGAACACGATGGTTAGGTCCAATGTGACCACCAAGAGACATTATTATATAAGGAATGCTTTCTTCTTCTTCTTGCTTCTTCTTCTTCTTCTCTCCCTCTCGAGTTATTCCGATTTTCTGAACCGGAGATGGAAATCAAATCAACATAAAAAAAAGAACTAGAAACAGAGGACAAAGGGAAAGCGCGGTTACTTGTGAAGGAAGACGGCCGAAAATCCACCAATGCGCCCCAAAAAAGGCCAGTGTAAAAGGAGAAATGGCTATGGCTATGAGAAGGACCCAAGAAGATGGAGGCAGAGGCGAGGAGCAAACCCTAGAAGAAGAAGAAGAAGAAGAGCAGAGATTTGGGTCTTTGACCGGCTTCTTCTTCGGCTTCTATGTCCATGGATCCGATCTGCAGCAGCCTGTGATGAAAGGGAAAGAAGGAGCAAAAACCCCCAAGTTTGGACATAAGAAGAAAACCATGACTTCAAGATGTGAAGCTAAAAAAACAAGGGTTTTAGGCCATCATCTCCATCTGTAAATTCACTTAGAATGGTTAACCAAACTCCAGATTGAAGGGGAAGAAGGGTCTCAGACCATCTTGTGGTTTGATCGCCGATTCCGTAGCTCGATAGTCGTCGAGACCTTGTTTCCATGGAATCGAATCAAGCCATCTGTGTTACTGATCGAGCTTGTCTGGCAACGAAGAACGGCTCGACGATCGATCGAATCCGGCGCATCGATTAGAAAGGGCATCTTGCACGTCGTCTTTCGGCTTGTCTGATTTGGGATTTTGCCGCGATGGTGCTGTCGGAATCGAACTCTGCCTCTCGTGCGCTCTGACATCATGCTTTCTTAACGATGTGAACAAAGCGCTTATTCACAATCTCGAGGGATGTTGATGAATGCATCAACACAGCTCGCTGGCCCGAACGTCTCGAGATAAAAAATAATAATAATAAGGATGAACAAATCATCGTGTTACTTGATCGTTCTGTTGGCTTTCCTTCAGGTTTGAGATCGGCAGCGTTTTATCGACAGAGGCCTTCATCCTCGACCTCAAACGACGCGTTCGATCGCGCATCTTCCGCATGGGAATCGATCTCTCCGAGGATCGATCCCAAAAACCGACAGCAGCAACAAGCCTCCTTCTTCATCTCATCATCAACAATGTAGCACCTTCGAGTTTGAGCTGTCGGTCGCATATCGATCTCTCGATCTCTCTTTGCTTACATCCATCATTATCCACCAAGCATGCCCTTAATCATTCAACAGCTACCTTCGCAGTGACCAAACCAACCTCCATCACGGCATCAATGGCTATTTCAGTGTGTTTCGGGAGCTTGATGTTTTCGCCGATTGCGAGCTTCTGAGCTATTATGGGCAATGGCAAACCACATCAACCCTCGATCAGTAACCTTCATCGTGATTCAAGGCTGGGCCCGATTCATGTTTTAGGCCTGCCCTGTTAGTAGTTATCTTTGCTACCGTGCTGAAATTTTCAAAGGCAACATCATCCTCTTGTTTTCCATACATCGATCGTGCCTTTCGGAGCAGCGATAGAACCAAAGCATGCTTGGCCCACCTCGGCATTGCCATATCTCTTGCACCCACTAAGTACCGAGGTCCAGCCGACGATTCTCCTGCACTCCGGCATGCTGCCCAATACATCATTTGCTTCGCCGAACAAGCCCGATTGCACGAAAAGGTTCGCTAACGCATGAAAATGCCGAAAATCGGGAACAATCCTGAGTTCATTTGCCATCGATCCGAAGAACGCGGCGCCTGTTTCCACCTTGCCTTCATGGCAGCAAGCAGCTAGAAAATTGATGCAGAATTCACCGTCTAGCTCCACGCCGTCTTCTTCCATCGCCTCGATACCCTCTTCGTGCCCCACATCGTGAGAGATCGATGCAGTCCATGAAACCATGTCCCTGTTCTTCATACCGGAGAGAACCCGATAAGCTTCGCTCCGACTTGCGCACCTCGTATAGAGATCGACGAGAGCATTCGCAATACCGACGTCTGAATCTAGACCAGTTTCGACGATCCGTTTGTGTAAGCTCTTGGCATGTTCTATGGTGCCACTGCGACCATACGCTTTCAAAACCGATAAGAGAATCGGTCTATTGGGTGGTATGCGTTGCGATTGCATCCTTGCGAAGAGTTCCAGAGCAGCGAGGAAATGCCCCTGCTGAACAAATCCAGCGATTATCGCACCCCACATGAGTACCTCCCTGTTTGTTTTCGCTTCGAAAACTCGATGCGCATCCTCTAAGCTTCCACATCTGCAATACATATCGACAAGTACATTTGCGATCGGACCATCGATTTGGACTCCTCTTTTTACGATGTATTCATGGACCAAGTCTCCCAATTCTACAGCATTCCTGTTCATACAAGCTTTTAAGATGGTAACAAATACGGCTTCAGTCGCCTCTACACCATCCTGTAGCATCTCTACAAACATCTCGAATGCGACATCATCATCCCCGATTTCGACATAACCATGAATCACTGCTCCCCACGATACCACATCCGAATCGATCTGTTTCTCAAAGCAATCGCTCGCTTCCTCCACATTTCCACACTTTGCATACATGTCAATTATGGCGCTGCCAACAAGCATTCTGCCTTCCAGTCCACTTTTCATCACTTGATCGTGCATCCTTCGACCTTGTGCCGTTGATCGAATACCGATACAAGCTTTCAAGGCCGAGATAAAGATAATCTCATTGGGTATTATTTGACGCTGTTGCATGACTTCAAACATACGGAGAGCAAGAAATCCTTGGTCATTCTCAGCGTATCCATCAATAACTGCGCCCCATGATATAACATCTGGATTTGGCAATTTGTAAAAGATTTGTTGTGCATCACGCATGCAACCACACTTCCCATACATATCGATGAGCGAATTCTCCAGTGACACCTCATGCCTGACACCTGTACTTATAATCGCATGATGGGTTGTTTGCCCTCCTTCCAAATTTCCTTTGATTGCACATGCTTTTAAGACACTTAGAAATGTGGCATTGTCTGGTTCGATGCCTTTTCGAAGGAGCCTTTCCAGAAGAACCAAGGATGATAAATCATCTCCATGCTGAGCAAGCCCCATAATCATTGCATTCCAAGTAATGACATTCGAAGTCCTTGACTCATCAAAAACTTTCCAAGCATCATCTAGCCTCTTACACTTTGCATATGCATCGACCAAAGCAGTAACAACAGCACCGTCTGTTTCTTGTCTTGCTCTAACAACACAATCATGCACTCGTTGAACATTTCCTAGGATCCCAAGGCTACAACAAGCTTTCAAAGCACAGGAAAAAACAACAGCATTTGGCTGGGCAGGATGTAACTGCATATCTTCAAAAAGTTTCATTACAAAGTGCGACTCTCCATGCTGAGAAAATCCTGAAATGATTGCAGCCCATGTAACAGCATTTCGAGCTGCGAACCGATCAAACATATGATGTGCATCACATAAGCAACCACATTTTGCATACATATCGATAATTGTGTTTGTTATGCCAACATCTAACACCAAATTTCCTTCATCATTTTCTCCTAAATTCTCTTCGACTTTGGTTTGCCCTGAATTCTTTTCCATTCTTGGGATGTTCTGCCCAGCATTTTCTTGAAATTTAGCAACATTCAACCCAAACTTGTCTTGAATTCTGGTGGCATTTTTCCATGAATTCGTTTGAGTTGTGGTAGCATTTTCTATTGAAGTTTCTTGAGACATGGCAACATCTAGATTCTCTTGAATCTTTGCAACATTTTGTACTAAATTATCTTGAATAATCCAATCATGCATCTTCCTTCCCTGTTTCCAATCCCCCGTTTTACAACAAACACCCAAAACACAAAGGAACGTACACTTATCTGGATTCAACCCACTTTGAAGCAATCTTTGGAGGAGCTGGAAAGACATTTCCGCCCAACCATGCTTGGCATATGCAGACATGGCGGCATTATATGCAAACAAATTCGGGTCTGAAGAATCAAACAAGCTTTGAGCTTCTTGTAGACTTCCACATGACGTGTAAAGGCGAAGAATATGGTCCTTGAGTATGGGCACCATATCAAGACCTTTACAAACCATGGAAATATGAACCTGCTGACCAATGTCAAGATTTCTCTGTGATATACATAGCTGTAAGAGGCGATAAAGAGTGTCTCTTGATGCCTTCCAGAGTAACCCATCAGAGATTTGCATGATATACTACCAGAGTCCATTCTAAATGCTCAAGTTAATGTGATATCACTCTGCGTGACTCACTCTTATATGTACACAGTATTTTAATAAACTACGACCTAATATTATTTTTTAGCATAAAACTTGAGATTATGATGAATTCTTATTACTTCAATCCATTTCTTCTACTAATTTAACTGATGGTTTCTCCACCATTGAAATAACCATTGATTCTCTAAAAGGTTGGACATGCCCAACTCATTTCCATATCTGTGTTCATACGTACCCACTTGTTCTACTACAAACCACCACCCACTTGTTCTCTTCCCCTTACTACAAACCACCACTCTATTTTCTGCATCTTGACATGATAGGGAGTAGTAGAAATTTTATAATCACATTTCAAGAATCGTAGACGACCCATTGTATAGGCATGACCTTCATAGTAACCATAACATAAGTTTATGCTTCAGACTCTATTCATAAGTGAACACACTTTCGTGAAGTTGACATTGCAGAAAGTGGAGATTTTGTGTTGATTTTGTCTTAACCTAGAGTGATGTTTTTATAAGGTAAATTTTGATTATCTTAACCTAGAGTGTGATGTCTTAAGGTGAACTTTGATTTTGTCTTGACCTAGAGTGATGTTCTAAAGCGAATTTTAACTCATAATTTAATATATCAAGCAACATACCGTCGAGCATACAGTTAGTTGCAGCCTTTGATAGTTCGGTGTTTAACCAGACCGAAAACAGGCTATATAGCCTTGAGCATCTATACTTGGCTCGCAGATGTACTCATTTAAATGATATAAAGTTGCAATTTTCGGAAACCCAGATGCAGCGACTACTCACACAGCAAAATATTTAAAAATATTGAAGGTTTTACTCAGAACAAAAATTCCAATTCCACAAACTCATGTTGATATGACTTTAGTCCAACAAAAAGTTGCACAATCCTCCGCTTAGGTCTAATGTAAAATAGCAAAACTAATGAAATTCCTGTACTCGGCCTGCAACTTTACTTAACTCTGCCAAAGGTCTTAGCTTTCTCTTGAGAAGTCTGGAAGCGACCATGTCCAAATTTCGATGATGTATCCACAAACTTCAACTTGATGTCCTCCAAAGCATTTCTTGAAGTTTGCTTGTACAAAGATTGCCTTAACGTGATCACCCTCTTCTTAGGACCCAGAACACCACCCTTGAGCATTATGTAATCTTCATTGACCACACCATAATGAGGAAATCCACCCATTGGAGTAATACCCTTGTCAGTTGTATCAAATTCAGTTGAAGCTTTATGTGTCTCATCTCCAGCCTTGCCAATCTTATAGATTTTCTTATTCATTTCAGTACGATGATGGTATCCTCTTTGACCGGCCCTGGCAACAGTGTATGAGACACGAGCAGGATGCCATGCTCCAATACATGCTACTTTCCTAAGACCCCTATGAGTCTTCCTAGGGAGCCTAGTCACTCCCCACCTGGTCACAACTCCTTCATACCCATGACCTTTTGTAACACCAATAGTATCTATCATCTCGTCCTTGCTAAACACTGAGTCAATAGGAACTGCCTTCTCAAATAATTTGTATCCAAAATCAACCTTCTCAGCAACAGTTCCGCCATTAACTTGAATCTCCATCAGATGAGCTTTCTTTTGCTTGATTCCTTTCAGCTTCTTAACCTAAAAGGAATCACGAGATTAAATATTTGATGAGGAATAAGAAGTTGAACCAAAATCACACTACTAGACTACTATTGAAAAAACAAAAACAAGAACATCACATTTCCATTAAAAAATTAACTACTCAGGGGTATTAAAAACACCCTGAAGAAAAAGTCATGATAATTGACGGTTATCCAATAAAAAATGCAATTCGATCAAATGCATACCTGAGTATGAGCAAGGACGCGAATAACAGTGGCATATTTCTTCATCTTCTCAATTTCTGCTTCAATTCCTTTCTTACCTTCATCAGTTTCATACTTCTTGGAGTACTTCGTGAAAGCCTTCTTCTTGGACTTGTACCAGTTCTTATAGAAACGCCTCCTAACTTCATCACTAAGATGCTGGGCAAACACAGTGTTCAAACTTCGCAAACCTCTAGGAGTCTTCACATAGCCAACAATACCAACAACAATCATCGCTGGTGTTTCTATGATAGTTACAGCCTCACACGTTTCCTTTTTGTGGAGCTCTGAAAAATTGAGTATGGGTTAACATTAGACTTAGGGTTTAGGCTTCATACACGTATATGAGAGTGTCTAAAGCGAATTCGGAAGTATACAAGAAACAAAACTAGAGGAAAGCACGTCTTACTTGACCCAGGCTTTTCAACTTCTCGCACAATGTGGGTCATTCCAGCCTTGTAACCGAGGAAAGCTGTAAGATGTGGTTTCTTCGATGGGTCATCCTTGGGGAACGACTTCACTGAAACATCATGTCAACTTGACGCTTTAACAACGTGTAATGACTCACATCTAATGTCTAAGTGAGATGAAGAAGAACCTCCTTAATTCAGATAGAAAAGTTATAACTACTGAAAAAGAAGATATCCGTCACTGCAAATCGCTTTCTAACAGGCTAATCAGAGAGATAAAACAACAGGAATAGCTTTGTACATGATCAATAGCACAAGATTCACAACTATTACAAGTCAATATACGAAATCATTCAAGAAACATATTAACATAGAAAAAGAAAACCGTACAACTTTCTCACTGCAGAAGTAGATCAAAACAAAAAGCTTAGAAGTATTAAAGGATCAGCAATCTAACAGGTAAAAAGCTACAAGACATCTAGCATGTTGAGAGTCTATTGAGTAGAACTAGATTCTCGGTACCTATATTGTGGAAGAGCAAAACTCTTTCAAGGATAACACGAGGAAGAAAAAGATAAATACGCCGGAAGAACCAGGACTAGAATGGCAAAAGAATGTGCACCATCAGATTTGACGTTCTTTCTTTAGAATCATATAACCAAATACTGCACCTTTGAAGGTCCTAACACCAGAAGATCAAACGGGCATTCCATTCCGAGGAGTCAAGAGTTGAGCATTAAAGCAAAACATGATCTTGGAGTGCGGTATAATAATACCCTCCGGCTACGGCCGAAAGATTTCATTCCAAAGACATCAACTTACAAATCCACTCGAAGGAAAGACGTAGAAAGCACCGAACGGCCCCGATTCAAAAAGAAAGGACGAAGGAATTGCAGACGATGCCGTAGGACATGGCGGACGAAGGAGTGAATGTACGCCGACACAACGTACACCCCGAGCCGAGAAGAGAAGCATACCTTTCCCTCTGTGGCGGCGAGCTCGCTTGCGGGGGAGGAATCCGAGGGATCCATGGCGGGGATGCTCGAACTTGCGATGGCTCATCGCGGCGAACTCTGCGCAGAACGAGAGAAGCGAAAGAGGAAGAAGATGCGGAGAGCGAAGGGAAGGCTCAAAAAACCCTAGCTTCGCATTTAGGGTTTCCGTGTTCACACTTTGTCCGGACAAAAAAAGAAGAGGAATCACAACCTCCGGTTCTGATATTTTGTCCGAGTCAAGATCAAACCCACAATCTGTACTTGGTTTGCAAACATTTGATAGAAGAAGTGACCCAAGTACTAGACGCACTGTCGATCGATCGATCGATGCGATTAACCGCTGATCGGCTGCACGTGTTGGTTCTGCTCGCGTGGGCTAGTTAGTTCGATTGATTGGCCATCTGTGAATCTCGTTTCGACTGATCGCCCCGAACCCGGATCGAACTGCATCAGAGGAGGCATATAAGTTCGATCTCATTCTGTAACATTCAAGAACATGTAGCGACGGAAAACGCTCGGCTTTAGCAAGATTTCGACGATCAACGATATATAAATATCGATCGGTCGGCTGAGTTCGGTAGAGCTAATTGTGGTAGCACAACGCGGACAGTTTAACTCGAATTTGCGAGTCGTGATTGTTTGTTGAATTTGTTTCCTTCCAATTGCATGTGTAATATGTCCACGAAGGGGTTGTGTTACAATGCCCTCGCTAATAATTAGATGTTTCTTTGTGAAAATACCTAGAAATAAATCTATGTTTTGTGAATAGTTAGTATGAGACTGCAATTATGGAACCATTAACACCCTTCTCTTATCGTTAGTTCGACAAGTGCATCGCTTGGTAACTTAGTGGTGTTGATTTATTCCACCTATACATGAATGCGATACATGTTTCGCGAGCATCCAAATTATTTATTCTCTTCTATGGCCTTCGATCAGCTGTTTCGTGTGCCATGAAATGGGCCTTCAAGAAAGCTAGAAAAATTTCACTAAGCCTTATTTCACGGCGAGCAGCATCTTTCTCGAAAGATGCGATATACCGATTGAAGGCCGATTGAGACGAAAAAGGGATACGATAACACCATTACAGGAGACCAGTCGATCAATCGGAGCAGCTCAATGCAGCTCGAGGGAGAACGAACGTATAAAACTCCCGGATCGATCACTGGGCACCGAAGGTCGTTTACGTATACGTATTTAACGCTTTTGAATACGTACAATACCGCATCGATCATATGATACGCACTATACCGTACAAATTGTTCAGTCAAATATATCATGTTGATTCTGGATTCAGAGCAGGGAAAATTCTGTCAGGAAAATTTTCTCAGTTCAGTTTCCAGAGAAGAAAAACTGTGAAGAGAGAAATCAAAGACCAGTTTGTTGGTCGTTGGGGTTAGAAATGGAATAAACAGGAACTATCGAGAAATGAGCATTCTTCTTGCGCGGAGCTCTCTCTGCGCGTGCTTTGCCTCTGCGTGCGCCGATCTAGATCTCTCCGCGGATGGCCTGACGACGCCAGATCGATCGCTCATCTCGCAATGAGCCTCCATTCCTTTGCGCAGATCCGCTCCGTTTGATTCTCCCCACAGAGGTCGGCAGAAGAAGAAGAAGAAGAAGAAGAAGAAGAAGAAGAAGAAGAAGAAGAAGCTTCCCCCGACTCCGGCCATGGCTCTCAACATGAAGAGCTTGACGCAGGCCCTCGCCAAGACAGCTGCCGTGATCGAACAGACGGTTCAGAGCACGGTCCACGAAGTCACCGGGCCCAAGGCTCTTCAGGATTATGAGCTTCAAGAACAGGTGAGGACACTGCCATCTGTCAAACGTTCAGAGGTAGGGTGGCTTTGAGGTGTTTTTAATGAGAAGCTCCTAAGATCAGCGCGGCGTCGCTCCTATGAAGTTGAGGCTAGGCTCTGGATCAGGGTCGGGAATTTACCTTCACCTCTACTCTAATAAGCACTGTTTAATTCATCCAATTGATTTTCAAAGGCTGGAACTTTCAATCGATTCACAATAACTGCCAATAGCCTAAATTACAGGTTTACCGCCTCCGAAATTACCTACAGTAAATTGATCTTGATAGCTATAACATTGATCTAAAATGAGAACATTATAATCAAACAAGTGACTCATTAGAGTTTTCAACTTTCAAGATTGCAGTAGTCAATCGATATTAAGAAGACGATGTTTTTAATCAACTAACAGATCGCAGCGAAGGCTTCAGATGGATGGACTCTGGTGGCCGAATAGCAAAATGTGCTAACACATAGGATTGGTTAGCGCGAATAAAAGTGTTTTTGCTAAATTTTCTATCCCTTTTTTCGTTTAGAGGATGACTAGAAACATCGTCTAACACACTACCAAAAATTTACCTCCTATCTTAGAGGCAAATGATGGATTTATTCCATTTAGTATTCTCAGTGGCAATTACTTGACCATGTTTTGATGTAAGATTGTCCAATGAGTCGAGATGACTCATCATTAGGTAAGAAGCATAGATGCAGCTCCAATGAGCTCAAGGGTTTTGAGCATGTATCCTGGGTTCCTACGTACAATTGTTCCAGCTGTTACTGCCATTTACATCACCTTCTGAGCTGAAACCATCATACAGCTAGAGGTAAGGAGACATCATCTCCCGCTTAGTGTACTTCAATACACATGATTGGCCAAGGATGCGATGTCAGGAATTTTATCGCCCGATCTATGTCCAGCGTAGTCCATCAGACACCAAAAATTGATCATGGCTGAGTCCAAACACTGTAGACGATTAAATTTATTGTACATGCATATGTGCACTCGCACACACACGTGTGCATACGTGCATCCGGACTTTGGAGTTGTGCTGAAGGGGACTGCACAATCGTATGTCATCTTTAGTTGACTGGAATCCTAATGCTATGTCCAGACCCATCCAAACTTCAGTCATCTTGAGAACCAAAGTTCGTTAAGTTATTTATTTTGATAGGTAGTCCCATCTATCTTTTGTTCCAGAAAGGCCTAAACTTTAACTCAAATTTATTGAACTATCTACTGATAATTTTCAAAGTTTTTATTCTAAGATCTGGAGGTGTCTGAGTCTTCCATTGCAAACTTATAGGTAATTCAGAAATTTTGTGTTAGACTGGGTATTGTTTTAGCACATTGTGATCAAATACCATGGGACACCATCTAATCTTTGTGAACATTTGATCATTAATCTTTGTTACAATCATAACAGGTAGGATCAGGAGGCCCTAGTCTGGTTTGGAAACTCTATGCAGCTAAGCATAGGAACAGATCAGCTGCACATAACCAAGATGTTTGTGTCTGGTTTCTCGACAAAAAATCTCTGACAGAGAATAGGCAGAGGGCTGGACTCTCAAAGGCTGCTGAAGATTCGTTTCTGGATATTATTAGAGCTGATATTGCACAGATGGTGAGGTTGAGGCATCCAGGAGTTCTACATGTTGTGCAGGGACTCGAAGAGAACAAAGCAGCGATGACAGTGGTCACAGAGCCAATTTTTGCTTCTGTTGCAAATGTGCTTGGACACCTTGATAACATTGCGAACTTCCCCAAGGGCCTCAAGGGTCTGGTAAGTGATTTTCAGCTTAATACTGTCTCTGGGAGAGCTTTGTCATACATACTTGTGTTTGTTGTCCCTTTCATTCCTGTTTGCTTTTCGATAGTTTCTGGTATGCAATGTTCCACAAGAATCTATATCCATACATTAGCGTGTGTGTATAGCTTGTATGATTGTTGCTGGGGTTTCCTTCCTTGAATTCAAGCCTTTTGTGTTGTGATGTATATGCAATTGGCATTATATTTGACTGAAAGTAATGCAAATGCTTACAAGTTTTGTTGTTTTTATACAGGAATTAGGACAACTAGAAATAAAGCATGGGCTTTTACAACTGGCAGAAACATTCAGCTTTCTTCATAATAATGCACGCCTTATTCATCGTGCCTTATCTCCTGAGGTAGTTGCAACATGCCGGCAATGCTGAAACTTCAGTTTTAGATAGACTGCATCATTGTAGCGCATGCCAACCATTATCATATGCAGGTTGTAATTTCATCATGGGTAGATGTGCTAGTAGGCTGTGGCCTCTCCCTGTTCTATTCAACATTAGTATTTATTATTTGTTCATTGTAGGAATTTTGTGAAGAATAAAAAACATAATATGATGCAATAATGCATATGAGTGCATAACACACGAAGTCTTGCAATATCAGAATATAACTTTAAACTGTAATTGCCCAACCCCGTGATGACATTCCTTGCCACTAGGGTTGTAGGCAATGTGGAAATATTATAACATTATTAAATCCACCGTGTTTTCTTCCCAATGTGCTGTTTAGGCTTTTGCTTTGCTTCAAGAGAAATTGATATTCCGAATGACTTTTCTAAAATGTATGTTCCGATTTTGGGCGCAGGCAATTTGTATAACATCTTCTGGTGCATGGAAACTTGCTGGTTTTGGCTTTTCTGTAATCTTGGATCAAACTACCACCGATTCACAGAGCAGCGGACCAGCATTTTATTACCCAGTGAGAAACGGGCCCTTTTATCTTTTATTGTGAAATGAAGTAAAATGATAATTGGTTTTCATTTGCTGATGTCTATGTATTACTTGATCGTACAGTTTTCATATAATATATTCTATCTTATCCTATATCACAATTTGTAAAAGGAAAATATTAGTTTATGTACGATTCGTTTATCATATAACTCTGCTATATAATCAACTTGTGCAGAAATTTCTAAAACCGAATGAGCTCATGTAATGTGTTGTGTTTTGAAATGCTCACAGGATTATGATTCAGATGATTCCCTGCTCCCATTGCAACCTTCTCTCAATTATATAGCCCCAGAACTAACAAGAAGTGGTGCTGTTGCTCGAACATCTGCGGATATATTTAGTCTTGGATGCATTGCTTATCATTTACTGTCTAGACAGCTGTTGATCGATGCCAAAAATAATTTGAGAACTGTAAGCACTGGTTAGATGTTAGTAGTGGATAGTGATTCTATTGAAAGTGCCATATTAATTTTGAGTTTAGATGTATGAGGAGAGTCTGATAATGGCCAACATAATTATGAAACCAAACCTTTTTCAATGTTTTCCTTGAAGTTTGTTCATTAATAAAATTTAAGTTTGTGTTTGTTAATCATTTAGACTGAGAAGGCGTTATTGATGACAGTATACGAACAAGGTTGCATATCTTAAGAGTGAAAGTTTTTCAGACATTCCGCCTGAGTTAGTACATGACTTACATTGCATGCTGAACATGGATGAGCTCTCACGTCCAAGTGCTTTGGATTTCACAGGTTTGTATTATTTCAAATTTAAGAGATCCATTTTTCGTTTTTTATAAAGTAATTATAACAATGAAATAAATCAGGTCTGTGGTTATGCTTCATGAGTGAAGCCAGAAAGACCATATACATATGCATGCACATCAGAGGCAATGAGTATATACACTTCCAAGAAGACGTTAATATATATATTTTTCTTTCTTTCTCTCTGAAGACATGTTTGTGTTTGATGACTTCTGCACATGTTTGCCTGTGTCCTTTCATGATCATACCAATATCAAGCTGCACATTTTATTTGTACAGGAACTGTGTGCAAACGGCATATTCTAAGATGTAGAGTAATGGTTATGCTACTCTAGGCACCATCTTCTCATTGATAAATCTTGGGCTGAAAGGCTTGGACCTTGTGTTGTGGAATGATTTTGGAACCATTGCAATTTGGATAAACTCTAAACATAAGGTTATGAATACAGTATATGCATTTCCACAAGTCTACTAAAATAAGACAAAGAAGGCACTTAGTATTGTTTAAATTCCACAAGGCTTTACATAGAAGCAATATTGTAGTTATGTTGATCTACAACTATACCTTCATGTTCCTTGTCTCAAAATCTTCAATTAACAATGTTACAAGTCATTGTCTCTTTTATTTACGTTTTTTCAAAGATCAACCCTACGATATGTAATGTAAAAATGGGTATGCTTCATTGAATACTCTGGCTGCTACTTTAGAGATAATCATTAAATTCGTATTTTTGTAAGTTTTAAATTTTTTCTTTAAGTCAGAAGATTATCTTATGCATATGTTCATGTCTAGTTCAGGCTCCTCCTTTTTTCGAGATGATACGAGATTGCGAGCTATCAGATTCTTGGATCACATGCTGGTATCCATTTGTTTTCCAATCGATTGTCTATTGATCTATGAAAATTCCATTGATAAGGTTCTCGGATAATGCAGTCTATCTTAACCGTTCAACACATAAAATCACATTTTCCAAGTATATAGCTATGATGTATCATATGTTCTTCATTTCTTGGAGAAAGATTAGAGTGCTAGAGTTTCCATGGGTTTGGAAATCAGTGATATTTATTGTAGTGAATGTTCTTCTAAACTCTTTGAAGACAGAAGAGTAGATTTAGGTCAATTAGTAGTGTTGTTTGCATTATGTTTCCCTATGAGAACGACTATTTTTCTTTCTAGCTCATTCGTGGATAAAATTAATTGCATATGTATATATAGAATATCATCGCAATCAAAGGAAGTGATTGGGCAAATATGGTATTGATGGCCTCGAGTTGCCTTATTTCTAGGAAAGAGACAACATGCAAAAATCAGATTTTCTGAAGGCATTATCAAGGATGTGGACCGGTTTTGACTCTCGGGTCCTCAGATATAAGGTAATAAATAATTTATTTCAAAAGATATAAACAAGAGGGTTTCAATTTGGTTGCAATTTGATTTCACATTTTTCTTTCATTCAGGTTTTGCCACCCCTTTGTGCAGAGTTGCGAAATGTTGTTATGCAGCCAATGGTTCTCCCTATGGTTCTTACAATTGCGGAATCACAGGTACATTTGAACATTTAGAAGCTATTCACAGAATCACTGGTGAGGCAAACAAGTTCAGCCAACACTGTTTTCATCGATATTTTGTGCAGGAGAAGCCAGATTTTGAGTCCACGACATTTCCAGCACTTGCACCAGTATTAGCCTCAGCAACTGGGGATAGTCTTTTGTTGCTAGTGAAGAATGCCTCTTTGTTCATAAATAAGGTGATAGTCTTATTCATATCTTTCTTAATATGTGAGCTCTGATTCTAGTATTTGCTGATCTGTTGATCAATTTGACTTCTGTAAATACAGGTGAACTCAGATCAACTTGTAACGGTTGTGGTTCCAATGCTTGTTCGTGCTTATGATGATCCAGATGCACGCATGCAAGAAGAAGTCCTCCGACGGACTTTACCATTAGCGAAGCAACTTGATTTTCAGGTGCCTTCTTTGTGAAGTATCTGTTAGGTGCGTATGATCTATCCAAATACTTTTCTGATAAACAGTTATTGTAATGATTGATCTCCTTAGGTTGTGACGCAAACGATTTTACCCCGGCTCCATAACCTTGCACTGAAAACTACAGTTGCTGCGGTAATTAAGGGTTTTTTTTTGGTGTATATGTTTCTGTTTCTGTATAAAGTGTCACTTACAATGTATTTAATGTTGACAAGCGAACTTACAATCTATGGATTGATCCAAAGACATTGGTTGGATTCTCTTAAATTTGTGGTTTTAATGCAATTAAAATCAAATGTAAGGCAGGTTTTAAAGACAATAGACGTGGGCCGAGAAGTTTTGCAATATATTATTGATTCTCTCATGCCATTAATGATCATTGTAAAGGGCCTAACTTCAAGTGTAATGATCTTTCAAGGTCTTTATGAGATCATATTCTCAAGTAAAGTCATGGTTGGTCTGAGAAGCTATGATATTGGCCTTTAAACTGTGATACAGTGTTGTGGGATGTGTTCAAGGATGCCTAATGACATGGCCGGTTTGTGAAGACATTTAGGCTTAAACTTTGGCAAAGACCTATTGGGCTCTCTTGTCTTGATTTCGAGGTTTCCATGATTTCATAAAAGATGCAGACATGCAACTTATGTTCTCTGTTCTTTTGTTGTTGTTTTTATGATTTACTACTATTATTATATAGTCATAAAAAAAAAAGTCAAACAAGAATGAATCTTCACTGTATAACTCACCTTTGCTAACAGGCTCACTAGCATTTCTATTTTTATCTGATGTATTGCTTTTGGAAAACGATCTTGTCACAAGTATAACTAATAATAGGATGTTTCCTCATGTTCAGGTGAGGGTGAATGCACTATTGTGTCTTGGTGAATTGGTTCCTAGGCTTGATAAAGTGTCAGTTGCTGAAATTCTTAAGACACTGAGAAGATGCACAGCAGTTGATCATTCTGCTCCAACTCTTATGTGCACACTTAATGTAGCTGGTGTTGTTTACAAACAGGTAGCCATTATACTTTTACTTCAATTTTGGAAATGTACAAAATTTCAGAAATAATTGAATTTGATTTCAGAAAATGTCATGTTCCTAGCCAGCTGGCAAACGCCGCACATAGATAAAAGATTAACGAAATTTCTAATTTAATATTCTTTCTGTATAGTATGGAGCTGAGTTTGCTGCGGAGCATCTGCTACCTCTTTTGTCACCTTTACTTGTTGCTCAGCAGCTTAACCTGCAGCAGTTTTCTAAATACATGCTCTTCATTAAAGAGATCTTAAGGTCTGACTACTTGTAAAGTTTCAAATACATGTCTATTAAAGAGACTTGACTTGTTGAAGTATTGAGATTTAAAACGATTCTTAGATTGTAATCAAATAGGAATGCAAGACAAACTGTACCCAACTTATCCTAGTGAAACATTTTCTACTGCTTGAGTGCACTTCCAGTGGCAATTCTGAAAGCCTTAGAAATTATATATTTCATGAACTATGGTTAAAGAGTTATTCTTATTTTCTAATTTTCTCTCATCAAAGCCATATACTACAACCGATTCTATTTTTTGTGCATCATGGCTGGAAAGCTATTGCATCATATTTAGTACTGAATTCTGAAAGGGTACATTTTCCTGCCTGACCATTTCTTCTTTTGCAACCACTCTCTTAACTCAATTCTGTCTGGCCCAGGAAAATTGAAGAGAAGCGTGGTGTGATACTGAATGAAGGTGATGCTATCCCGCAAGTGGGCTTCCAGCCAAAGGGATCGGATGGTGAACAAAATGGGGTGGAATCGTCTTCTACAATTAAAGGGAACAGCGCAACATGGGACAGTCAAACATGGAATTCGACAGCCAAGTCTGATCCAGTATCTATAAAGGCCTCTTGGGGTGCGGATGATTGGAGTTCAGTTGCTGATAGTAGTACAGGATCTGTTATTCCAACCAAGGAATTGCATTCAGAAGGCATGGGCCTTTCAAAGGGGTCATCAGTTTCTTATAATGCAAGTGGCACAAGCTTACCTGACAAAACAAATCCAAGCTTTGAGTGGCCACCGTCAGCATCTCAGTCTTCAATGAAATCACAATCTATCAACATTGCTTCTAGCCTTAATATGCCAATGCCAAACATAGGAGATCAGAGAGGGCAATCTATAGACGAGTTTGATCCATTTGCAGATTGGCCTCCACGCTCCAATACGAGTGCGGGAGTCAGCCTGATGGGATCTAAATCAGCAAGTTTGAATCAGTCATCTGTTTCCAGTTTATCAATGCTAAATGGGGGCACTATTCCAATTGGTGGAGCCAATAGAAAGAATGAAATAGATATATCCTCGTTTTTTTCACAAGGGACAGCTCAACCAGAAGCTCAACCTCGAAAGCTGGCACCTCCGCCTGCTGGTTTAGGAAAAGGTCAAGGTCGCAATCCAATACGGCCTATTCGATCTCCTCAAAGCACCTCCAAATCAGGGCCTATAAATCCTCCTTTGATGGATCTCCTATGAAGAGCATCGACAAACAGAGCCCCCTTCTTTTATTTGTGAAATCCTCTTGCTCTCTGAGAAGAAAGGGCTCAAAATCTGAGTCTCTTATCTTGACGAGTCTTGCCGGCCTCTGTCTACTGGTTGTTGTCATTGACATATGCCAATGGTCTTGATCTTGTGTTTTTGGCGGTGGTGGAGAAGCCCTGTAGATAGTTGTCCTAGTTCCCATGTAAACAGCTTTATTAGGGATTCTTGACATTACCATAAGCACAGCCTAATAAAGCTGTTTTACATAGTGTCATTCCTTTTGTAGCAATAGCCATTCTATTTTTCGAGGTATAATATGCCAAACCTACCAAGGCGGTAAATCCATGTACCATTAGAAACTCTCATTCTGGCTGAAAATGTGCCTTTGGTTTATGCTGTGAAGCAAGCAGATGAAGTATACATGTGGAGCTCATTTCTGTTTCTGAATTAACGGTTCTCTTATTACACCGGTTCTACTTGTTCAGTATCTTTTCTTTTGCTGGATTATCTCACATTAAAATGTAAAGCAGGTCAACGCCGCACATGTTAAATTGGTGAAACCATGTCAAGTAAAAGCAGTATTGATGGCAAGATTTCTTGGAAGGTTAGGTACGCTGGGCAGAGTTTTTTTTGAGCCAATTTAGTGTAGTGAATTGGGAATAATCTTCACAAGCAAAGGTTTTTCCTGTATGGAAGGAGTAATGGAGGTTTGATGGAGTCCAGCTGATGCAAATGGTGATATAATAGGTATGGGATGATGCAAACCAAACAACCCTCAATTCTAGGACTATAGCTTAGCTTAATGAATCACAAGGAAAATGGATCTTAAACTGTTTTAGAGCTTAACGGAACCCATTCGTTCTCGTGGTTAAGCTTGGCGTCATTCTGGAGATGTGATAGTGTTCTGGTGGTAGCTGACAGTGTCGCGCATCGTCTCTGATCGGCATTCAAAAGGGCTCCTCTTGGTTCGCATTTTTTTTCGCAGATCCCTTGTCACCATGGTTGATCGATCCTTCCCAAAAGCCATGTCAAGCTTTTGCTCTGTATGCGGTTTTACACAGTGTGTCGAAAGCAGTCTGTTTTCTCCGCGTTTACCGAGTTTTAAAAAAACCCTTTTAACAATGCACTTAAGCTCGTCACAGGCCTGACACTCACACACACAGATACGTCTTCAGCAAGCGTGTCGATATCTCGCGCAACTACAGTTGGTGCAGTCCCTCTTTTCCCTGTCGCGTTACACATCACACGCTTGTCTTGTTCTGGAGATTCCTCCTCCGGGGCAAACAAACAAACTCGAAAACTTTCCCTTGTTGGCGTCGGGTTTGTCGTTTCGAGCAATGGAAGAGACAGAAGAGATCCAGAGGTGTCAGTGGCATTACTGTAGATTGTTGTACAGCTCAGAAAGCCCTAGCAGATAAGGGAATGGCGGTAAGATAAGGATTTTATAAAGCCCATTGATTAGAGGTTTTCGTTAGACATTTAATTGCGATTGGTCATGAGATGTCTAACGAAAATCCTAAATATAACGTAAGAAAAACTAGAGAAAACCCAGAGAAAACACACGCACACACAAACACAGAGAACGAACCATACGTTTGCAAGTGGCAAACGCAATCGAGAACAATTCGAGCATTCGAGCTTGATAAATCGCCAGAAGCGTGTTTTTAGACCAGAAGAATGGCAGATTCAGTAGAATTGATAGAATTCAAAAAAACTCTCTAACAAAAGCGGAGAAAATCGCGATTACTGTGTCTTCCAAAATGAAAAGCACACAGCATTCGCAAACGTTTGCAAACGTAACATTCGTAACAAAAGTATGCGAATGTTACGTTCTATGTATAGATATAGATATATATATATGTACGTACGTATGTCTGTAATGTCGGTAAGCAGAGTAGATGCCAGCAGAAACCAGCGATGGGAGCCGAGAAGAACCTTGCCACGGATCGCGACCAACGGCTGGAACCCGCATCGATCGACCCTGCATTCATCGTCCCGATCGAGCATCGGCCTTCGTCCGGGGGACATCAACAGACTGACGAGATCCCTCTGATCGACCTCTCGCCTCTGCAAGAGCAGAATCCCCCGGGCGACGAGGCGAGGAAACGCGTGGCGAGAGAAGTCGGGCTCGCGTGCGAGGAGTGGGGGTTCTTCCGAGTCGTCAACCACGGGATCCGCGCGGCGAGCGTGGCGCGCGTGATGGAGGCCTCCCGCGCCTTCTTCGCGCGCCCGATCCACGAGAAGCTGCGGGTGAAGAGGAGCGCGGAGAACTCGCTGGGCTACAACGACGGCGAGCTGACGAAGAACACGCGCGACTGGAAGGAGATCTTCGACATCGCGGCCGACGGCGCTTACGTGTTCCCAGCGCAGGGCGACGAGGACGAGGACGGGGCCGATGTCCGAGTCTTTCCCAACGTCTGGCCTCCGGATATGCCCTCGTTCAGGTCAGAAGGCCCGGTTGGTTTGTTAAAGCCCCAGGTTGGGCAATCGGTTCGGATCTGGTGGTGAAAGCTACCTGGTAGTGGAGTGGGTCGCTTCAAGTCAGCTGTTTCACGTCACATCGAGCCAGAATCGAGCTCGACACTGGTCTATAGGGATTTAGCGATCCATAAAGGACAATCCCTAGACATGTTTAGCTGAAAGCTACAGACAAGGTCGTGAGTTCGAAACCCGTCTATGTGACAGTCGCTCACTAAGGACAATCCCTAGACATGTTTAGCTGAAAGCTACAGACAAGGTCGTGAGTTCGAAACCCGTCTATATGACACTAGCTCACTAAGGACAATCCTTACACATGTTTAGCTGAAAGCTACAAAGGACAAGGTCGCGAGTTCGAAACCCGTCTATATGAAACTAGCTCACTAAGGACAATCCCTACACATGTTTAGCTGAAAGCTACAAACAAGGTCGTGAGTCCGAAACCCGTTTATATGACAATAGCTCACTAAGGACAATCCCTACACATGTATGACACTAGCTCACTAAGGACAATCCCTACACATGTATGACACTAGCTCACTAAGGACAATCCCTACACATGTTTAGCTGAAAGCTACAGACAAGGTATCGTGAGTTTGAAACCCGTTTATATGAGAGTAGCTCACTAAGGACAATCCCTAGACATGTTCAGCTGAAAGCTATAGACAAGGTCGTGAGTTCGAAACCCGTCTATATGACTCACACTGCCCAGTGAGCTATATTTTTTTTTACAGGAAGGCCTGCGAGGAGTACATGGGCGAGGCTGGGAAGCTCGCGTTCACACTGCTGGGCCTGATCGCGGAGAGCCTCGGGCTGCCGCGGGCGGCGTTCGACGAGCACTTTGCGGCGGGCGGCGCGAGCTGCTTCCGGCTCAACCACTACCCGCCCTGCCCCGCGCCGCACTTGGCCCTCGGCGTCGGCAGGCACAAGGACTCGGGCGCGCTCACTGTCCTCCTCCAGGACCAAGTCGGCGGCTTGCAGGTCAAGACTAGAAGCGGCACCTGGATCGATGTCAAGCCCGACGATCGAACTCTCGTCGTCAACGTGGGAGACGTCATACAGGTCCCGTATCCGATCACGCTCTCCCTTTTTTTCCGTTTCAATCTGCGCACGACTGATTAATTCTAGAGCTGATACGTGCCCCCGACTGATTAATTCTAGAGCTGCTACCAATCTGGGCACGTATCATCAGCTCTAGTATTAATCAGTCGGGGGGCACGTATCAGCTCTAGAATTAATCAGTCGGGGGCACGTATCAGCTCTAGAATTAATCAGTCGGGGGCACGTATCAGCTCTAGAATTAATTGGTCGGGGGCATGTATTAGCTCTATCATTACTGCCCGATTGCATTTGGGGTTCGTACTAGCTCTCTGATTTTTACTTCTGTCGGTTATGTTTGGGGGCCATGTATCAGCTCTAGAACTGCTGTCCCTTAATATATTTTCGGGTACAGATTAGCTACTGCGCGTCAGTTATATCTGGAGGGGCACGTATTAGCTCTAGAGTTTATTGCCAATTATATATCTAGGGGGCAAGTGCTAGCTCATGAATCGCTGCCAATTATATCTAGGGGCACATCTTAGCTCTAGAATCACTGCCAGTTATATCTACGGGCACATCTTAGATCTAGAATTAGCTCTAGACGAACTACCAGTTATATCTAGGGGCACGTATTCGCTCTAGAATAACTACCAGTTATATCTGGGGCCACGTATCAGATCCAGAAAAACTGCCGGTTATATCCGGGGGCACGTATTAGCTCTAGAATCGCTGCCCGACTATATCGAAGGGCCAATATAATCCGCTCTGGATTGGTTGGCAGCGATATCTGTTAGCTCTACATCGCAAGTGATGTGCTGATGGGCTATTGTCTAGCTCTGTTCTGCTCTTCTGTATCTGTCCGTGACAACATAAGCCCAGCCGATTTCATCGCCAGTTGGCGCGGGGCGGGGGTTTTTGGGGCAGGTCCTCAGCAACGACAAGTACAGGAGCGTGGAGCACCGGGTCGTCGTGAACGGGAGCGTGGACCGGTACTCGTTCCCGTTCCTGCTGCACCCCGCGCACTGCGTGAACGTGTGCCCGCGCCGCGAGTTTGTGGATGCGGACCACCCGCCGAGGTACAGGCCCATCAGCTGGGCAAGCCATATCCAGAGCATCAACGACAGCAATTTCAAGGACCTGGGGGTCGAGAATCGCCAGATCCACGACTACGCCATCGCGCAATGACCCTTGTATCCGGATCGAGCTAGCCTCCGGATCCTCGAACAGTGTCCGTCTGTGTATCTGCGTACCTGATGCAATCTATGGATCGATGGATGTATGTATGCAATCGAATGAACCGTACTCTTGTAAGCTGCGGACGCGTTCGAGAACGATTTCTCGAGCGTTCGGGAATGATCTCTCGAGCCTGCGAAAAACTGGAGCTGTCTGTCTGTATGTATGTCTGTCTGTTTGTATGTATGTTACTGTATGGCACGGGATCTGCCATTTCGACCGCTGCTTCTTGTAGTAATCTCCGAGCTCTTCCCTCTCTTGGAACCAATAAAAAAGATTGCCGAAACTAGTATGTATCCCGGCTTCTTGCGAAATCGAACCGAAGATTCCAGAAGTTCTCGGGCGCTCGATTCCAGAGTCGTCCACCGATTCCGTCTGCCCATGGCGCATTCTGCCTTATGGGGAAAAAAGAAAAAACTCTCTCTTTGTGTTAACCCCCACGATTTTCGGTCGGACGCTACCAGATCCATCGATCCCTCAATCGGGGGGGAATGTTTCTCGAGCCGTATGCTCCGTAGAAATACGCCGTAGTCTACACCGTATATTCTACGGAGTATTCTTGGGCCGAGAGCCAGTGAATCTAGTCCAAATCAGGGAAGGCTTCCGGGCCGCATGAAGCAGGCAAAGTGACCGGTTTCAGTTATACACAGCCATGGGAACTCCAAACCCTAACCCTAACCCTAACCCTAACCCTAACCCTAACCCTAACCCTAACCCTAACCCTAATCCTGAGCCTGACCCTGTCATCGACCCTGCTTTCATCGTCCCCCTCGAGCATCGCCCCAGCTCCGCTCCCCGCCATAGCCGCCCAGCTCCCACCGATCGCATCCCCGTCATCGACCTCTCCCCCCTCCACCTCGGCCTCCACCATGATGCAGTCTCCACGCTCCCCGACGTCGATGGCGCCGCGCGGCGAGCCGCAGTGGTGGCACAAGTCGGCAGGGCTTGCGCGGAATGGGGGTTCTTTCAGGTGATCAACCATGGGATTCCGCCCGCTTCCCTGCGGAGCCTCATGGACGCCGCCAGAGAGTTCTTCCGCCTCCCGCTCGAGGAGAAGCTGAAGGTGAAGCGGAGCTCCGAGAATGCGCTGGGTTACAACGACGGGGAGCTCACCAAGAACACCAGGGATTGGAAAGAGGTCTTCGACTTCGCCGTCGATGGAGCATATCTGCTCCCAGGGGATGGTGATGATGATGGGGAAGCTCAAATCTTTCCGAATCGCTGGCCTGCAGACATGCCCGAATTCAGGTAAAAGCTCGCCATTGTCTAAATTTCAGGATCCAATCCACCAGTTATGCTGAGGACTTCCCAAGTGTATGGTTTGAATCAAAGCGATGCGTCTAGATGACCTTGTTCATCTCCATCTTTGTGACCTGTTTGTTGGAGAGCTTTTCATGATGGATTTTGCCCCCTTTCTTGGAAGCTATTTGTCATGAAAGCCCATGCTTCTGGATTCTTGCCTGTCGTTGTTTCATTTCCACCTGATATAACCTGTGTCATAGTTTTTCATGGTGCTTCCCAGCCTGGGGGGCCTATTGGGAAGCTTTTCATGATGGAATTTTGCCCCCCTACTTACAAGTTTTTTTGGCATGAAAGCCATGCCTCTGGATTCTTGCCTTTCATTGTTCATTTCCACCTTATATAGGCTGTCATAGTTTTTCATGGTGCTTCCCAGACTGGCCCCAGCCTATTGGGAAGCTTTTCATGATGGAATTTGTACCCCTACTTAACAAGTTTTTTGTCATGAAAGCCATGGTTCTGGATTATTGCCTTTCGTTGTTCATTTCCACCTTTAAATATAACCTATGTCATATTTTTTTCATGGTGCTTCCCAGTCTGGGTGAAAGCATGCCGATGTGAACAAGAAGCCATGCCCAAGACATGCTGCATTTGGTAGTTAGTTTAGAAGAATGTTGTGTTGCACTTGTCAGATCAGAAAGCTTTATGACCTGCGTCTTTTGTGATGTAGAAAGGCTTGCGAGGACTATATATCCAAAGCCGAGAAGCTCGCCTTCACAGTGCTCGAGCTCGTGTCTGAAAGCCTCGGGCTTCCTCCAACGATGTTTCACGACTGTTTCGTGTCTTCGGGCACAAGCCGTCTCCGGTTAAACCACTACCCGGTTTGTCCAGCTCCGCACCTGGCGTTGGGCGTGAGCAGGCACAAGGACGCTGGAGCATTAACGATCCTGTTGCAGGATGATGTGGGTGGCTTGGAAGTGAGAAGAAAAGATGGAGAGTGGATTAGCGTCCAACCTGATAGCCAAGCGCTAGTCATCAATGTGGGAGATGTCATACAGGTTGGCTCTCTATATCTTCACGAGTCTTTGCATGATCTGTATTATATGTGGCTTTTGAATCGAGTTGATAAACAGAGGAATGTCGCTTGGAGTAGCTTGATGCCTTTGTTCAATAATGTTGGGCTTAATATTCTTCACGAGTTTTGCATGATTTACCGCATATTCTGTAGCTTTTGAGGTTCTGCTAGCGGATCTTGCCATTTCCCAACTTGGGTTGTTTTGCTCGTGGATTAGCTTGACCTATTTTTGTGATGTATGTAGGGTCTCATACTCATGAGTTAAATTGCATGATTACGTCTTTCAACTTGACAGGTACATAAGATGAGAAATCTCGCCATTGGCCAATTCGGGTTGTGATGTATGTAGGGTCTCATACTCATGAGTTAAATTGCATGATTACGTCTTTCAACTTGACAGGTACATAAGATGAGAAATCTCACCATTGGCCAATTTGGGTTGTTTCGTTTCTTGGATTAGCCTGTTAAGGATACAAACACATGTATCTATGAGTATTCTACTTGCACAGCCATCAAATTTTTACCTTTCAATTACACTTAGCCTCTTTTTGTAATTGTTTGTCCATTCTTTTGCGGTGTGCACATGACTCTGTCAACACTTCAATTTCTTTCTTTCACATAGGAAATGAGTTGAAAATGGATTGAAAGGCTCGCTCGCCACAATTACAACAATGAACGGAATGTAGTCATTTTGTTTCAGGTATTTGAGGAATTGTTGTATTTTGAAATGCAGGTTTACAGCAATGATAAATACACCAGCGTGGAGCATAGAGTTGTTGTCAATAAGAATGTGGACAGGTACTCTTTTCCCCTCTTCTTTCACCCAGCCCATTGGGTGAATGTGTCTCCTCTACAAGAGCTTCTAGATGAAGAGCATCCACCAAGGTACAGGCCCATCAATTGGGGAAGGTATCTCAAGAGTAGAAATGACAGCAATTTCAAAAACTTGGGAGTGGAGAATCGTCAAATCTACCATTATGCCTTAAAAGGATAGCTCCAATAAAAGACGAGACATATTTGTGTCTTCTCCAATAAAACAACATGTGAACAATATATTTTATGAAGGATTTGCAATTTCAAGCATATTTGGCAATACATCATGTAATGCTCTGCAGTGCTGTTACAAAGCGCTTGTAACCAAGGTATTTCTTTAACGTTACCAAAGCAATAAGATTTACCTGAGTATCGATTACATTGTAGATCTCAGCCTTGTGAAACAGGATTTTTTTTCAAAGAAATGTCTCATAGATCCACTCAATACATTCTGATCATCTTTCTTCCATCACCTATGGTTTTAAATAAGCATCTGCACACATTGTGTGCTTAATTGGGTACGTTCACTGCTGTGAAATGATATGGTGCACTGGATGCCTTCTACATTAATGTATTGCGTAAAAGAGACCACTCTATGTGAATGGATAAGAGGATTCGTTGCCTCATACCAGGAATTTGTTACTTGGTACTTGACCAGAGACATTGTACCAAGTGATGAAGCTAAACATGATGGCTATCAGAAAGATCCATGATAATAACCGTATTACATGTATTATGATGAATCTAAAGATGTGCTTTTGGAGCTCAAGCAAGTCTGGTTGAAGTGTACTGGTTCAATCATCTCGTTCAATTGTCGAACGGCTTTAGTTTCTGAACACCTGAACACGCAAAGTTTCACTCTCAACCTCGTTTCTCAAAAGTTCAACCTAGTTTTTAAGCTAGAGGGAGGAAACAAAAAGAGAGAGAGAGAGATAGAGATTTTATTTATCATCATCAGAAATCATCTTACATCAGGAAATAAACTGTTTTCACATAATATACGTGTTACTTGCTACTAACCATCAATGTTCAAAGAGCCATGCCGATGAATAAGGTGCACACTGTGACTGAGACAAAGCTGTGCATGAAGACGTGCGCAAAACATGATAGAATATGATCAAAGGTGGAGAACTTTCTATTAACATATAATACTGAACTCCAAATTTGTTTTGGTCACAATCTGCATATGTTTAAGTGTTGTTGGCCAATGCTTAACATGCTGATAGAATAAAGAAAAAAAAAAAGAGGAGCAGTATACCTTATTCTTAGGCCTGTTTTCACCCTCTTTTGCGCCTGTAAGCAGCATCGAGAAAAATATAGCGTTCAGTATTAAGAATGATTTGATGAAGATGTGCCCACACTTCTCTCATAGAAAAATTTGGCTCGCATTTAAATCGAACTCCAGAATCCCACATTGGTTTATGTGCTTCCAGCCAGGCTCAATCCGCACACATTGTATAGATATACATGTGTGTTTGTACGATGCACAAATATTATCACTGCTGCATACACATGCAGATATACATCATCCATACGCCCGTAGCGAGTTTACAAGCATCCAATTGTAAGGATAATCACGAAGAGAAAGGTGATCCTCTGACCACTCCTGCCTTCAGCTTCATGGGCCGATGTCCTCTCATGAAAAGCATAGAGAACATCTTTTTCTTTATTAGCATGGGAATATATCTTACCTTTTGAAAGATAATTCTTCAGGCTATCATAATTTGCCATATGAAGGTTCTGCTTTGTATATCATTACTGCAGTGTGCCATTCCAAGTGATCTTTACCCCCTCTACCATAATAAATTACAACTGAGAACAAAATTGACTTATCTACCCGGCTGTACAAGCTTACAGTAGTTGACAAATAATGGTGTCAGTAACAGGAATCATGATCTCATCAAGTGCCTACTTAAAATTTGACGCCCATGCCCAATGCACTGTCAACAGAAATAGCATACCGCTTCATAAAAACTGTCAAGGCACCACTATCTCAATGAATCTATTCCAATTTTCAGTGATAGCCATCAAATAATAATACCTCATTTCTAGGTGCCCAGCATATATTGCACAGTGCCTTCTCCTAAACAAATGCATCTAATATAGGTCTCCACAAGAGCACATTCCATCCTTGAAATTATGAATGCAGCTTGTATCACGAAGAATGATTTCCCGATTCTTAATCTTGGAAATCATTTTGGTTACATCGTGACAATCATTACACATTCTGAGATTCTTTGTTACTCGCAAGGTTGTTCCTTGCGGTGTGTTAAGAAGCCCAAATGCTATAGCTACTTTTTCAGCATGCTCACACAACACTACCTCTTTTTCATCGTCTGAAATAGGCTTCAGCACTCTATTGAGGTTTGGCACATGGCCCTGTTTCAGCATAAATGAATTCAGAGCTTTTAATGCTCTTGATATTTCATCTTGTTCAATGCAACCCAGAGAGAATTCATGGACTTCATTATTCACCTCAATAATGGCAACTGCTGTATTCTTCTTCACACCAGCATGTTTTCTTAATTGTTCTATGTGGGTGGCAGCATGGCCACATCCAGCATTTGCAAATATATCGGCTATTAGGGCATACCATGTAGCATCTTCTCTATTTATTTCAATAAGTTCTTGGAAGCATCTAAGCCCTAATTCTGGTTCAACATATGTCCGACAAGCAGTAAGAAGGGCTGACCATGTTGCTTCATCAGATGGATACAAAGATAACAGATTTTCGGCTTCATATAACTTCCCCGACCTTCCAAGTAGATCAATAATACACGTATGATGTTCAATGGTTGGTACAATCTTATATTGTTCCCTCATTGACTTGTAGTATGTAATACCCTCAGATACAAGACTAGCATGACTACATGCATTGAGAAGGCAAGTGAATGTTACTGTATCTGGTTTTATACCTTCCTTTTGCATGTCCTCGAAACATTGTATTGCTGCATTACCATCATGTGCCATACAATATCCCTTCATCATTGAGCCCCATGCTGTTGAATCATGGATTGTCGTAGAATAAAATATATCCTTTGCCTCTTCCAATGCACCACATCTACTATACATGGTGATGAGGCTGTTGCTGACAGATAAGTCTTCATCAAACTCTTCTTCAACTACCATAGCATGTATTTCTCTGCCCTTCTGTAGAGCTCCTATGTTACCACAAGCTTTTAAAACGGAAGCAAAGGTGATAGCATCTACGAAAAAGCCCTTATCCTTCATCTCCTTGAAACATTTCAATGCTACCTGCCCTGAACCATGTTCCGCATATCCTGCAATCAATGAGGTCCAAGACATAATATCATGAACCTCTAGCATATCAAAGACATTTTGTGCCTCTGAAAGGGAGCCACAAGCCGCATACATCCCGATCAAACTATTGCCGATAGATAGTTCCTTACAGCATCCTTTCTTTACTAGCAGTGTGTGGATTTCATAACCTTTCCCTATAGCTCCTATGCTAGCACAACATTTCAAGCTACAGGTAAATGTAGCAGTATCTGGCACTACTCCTAGAATCTGCATCTGTTCAAAATTGTGCAGAGCTTTCTCACCTGAGCCATTATCAGCATACCCTGAAATCAATTCAGTCCACAGCACAACATCTGGTGCAAAGATGCTATCAAAGACACATTGTGCCTCTGCAAGTTCCCCACATGTTGCATACATATGGACCAAACCATTGCTAACCAAAGGATCGACTTCAAGTCCACACTGTGATACACAAGAATGTATTTCACGACCTTTTTCTAAACTTTTTATGGTGCTACAAGCCTTCAAAACACTAGAAAATGTGACAATGTTAGGGAAGTGACCTTGAAGCTGCATCTCATCAAAGAGCCTAATAGCTTCTTCTCCAGGTCCATGCTCAGCATACCCCACAATCAATGCTGACCACGAGATAGAATTTTGTAGAGGCATTTTATGGAATACTAAATGTGCATCCAACACTGAACCACAATTAGCATACATTCCAATCAATGAGTTACCAACCACGAGGGCATTTGCGAGTCCTTTCATTAAAGTGCATCCATGTATGTCTCTGCCCTTTTCTATGGAACCTAAGGCACTGCAAGCTCTTAAGCCACATGCAAATGCAACAGCATCCAGAGAAATACATTCCATTTGCATCTGGTCAAAGCATTTCAGTGCTTCCTGAGAAGCTCCACATTCAATGTATCCTTGGACGAGTTTCGTCCATGATGCAAGGTCCCGAACTGGTAGCTTACTCAGAACATCCTGTGCCTCTGAAAGTGAACCACATTTCGCATACATGGAAATGAGATTGATTGCAATGGAAGAATCATTTAATAAACCCCTCAATGCAAGCTCTTTGTGTAAATCTCTCCCCTTTTCAGAGGCTCCTAGACTACAGCAAGCTTTCAAAACACAAGAAAATGTGATTCTGTTTGGAGAAACACAGCCTGCCTTCATCTCCTCAAAGCATTTGAGCGCTATCATGTAGAGACCATTCTCAACATATCCTGAAATTAGAGTTGTCCATGAGACAACATCTTGGACGGGAACCCTCACAAAAATTGAATGTGCTTCTGTTACCAAGCTGCACTTGGAATACATGAAGATCAAACTGTTATATATTGGCAGGTCGCTTTCATAACCTTTCAACAAAATATCCGTGTATAGCTCCCTTCCCATCCGAACATCCATAAGCCAAGAACAGGCTTGTAAAAGAGACACAATGACATAACTACTCAAATGTACACCTTTATCCTTTGTCAGCGTATAAACATGTAATGCCTCATGTAGATGGCTGCTCTGCACAAATCCTGACAATAGAGCTCCCCATGAATACTCATTGGGATTCATCAATTTGTTAAAGACTTGCTGAGCAAGAGCCATATTCCCACATTCGACATACAATGGCACGATGTAGTTCCCCAAATAAGTTTCTAACCCGGTACCACAAATACATGAATACATATGCATAGCATAAGATCTGTCCTTTTGCTTTTTACATGCTTGGAGTCCAAGAATTGCATCATCTAATAAAGGAATGTCAAGTGCGCACCCTAGGTTTGGACTCATACCCACTGAGAGCTCCAAGCAGTCACCATTTCCGTCCATACAAGACCCCACGTCACAACCATCTCTATCTGTAAAAGATTCTGCTTCGTCCTTCTCCATTGTAAGCTCCATGTTGTACGTATCTTTCTCCATGTAAAACTCAATACCAGTATCATATTTCTCCCTGGAGAGTTCAATGCCATCTTTCCCAATTGAAAAATCAGTGATGCCAACATCTTTCTCTGTGGAAAAGTCCATATCACCATAAGAATCTATGGGAAGTTCCGTGTCATCTTTCTCTGTCCAAGGATCCGCTCTATCTTTGACAGTGGAAGGCTCCATCTTTTCTGAGCAGTCAAAAAATACGGCCTTTTTTCTGATATTGTTGTGTAAGGCATATGCCTCTTCCATCTCTTTTTTTGCAATGCCATGAAAAATGGTGGTCTCTCCATGGTTTTGATATCCTTCAGCAGTATCCCAAAAATTCGGTTGTTCTAGGAAATTCCCATAGCTTCCATGTTCTATTACTCCACATTTATAGTTTTTTGCTTCATATCCTTCTGAAATGTCCTCAAAAATTGCATTTTCTTGAAGGTTTCCATAGTTCTTATGCTGCAACACATCGTAACTATATTCTTTTGCCTCGTCCTTTCTTGAGATATCCAACAAAATCCCTCTTTCTCGCAGATTTCCACCGTTTTTAAGACCCCATCTTCCGCCTCTATGCTCTTTAACCTCCTCTAAAGGCCGAAAGGCAGAGGTAGAGGAGAAAGCATCTGTGGAAACTGTTCTCACATCTCTCGAATTCGTCCTCGAGACACAAACGTCGTCCTCAGAAACGAAGGCTAACAAAAGCGAACAGAACACAAAATTGAAGGGAAAAACAAGAGGTCAAGAGAGAGAGAGAGAGAGAGAGAGAGAGAGAGAGGTAGGCATCCGCCTCGTGAACTCAAACAAAAGCTTACCAGGCAAAGAAGCAGGAACCTGCAGAGTCGAAAAAGAAGGGGAGCAGGATTGCATGTTGGATAGGAACTGTGAGAGGGAAGGATTTTACCTGCAAAACCCGGGCATTGCGCGATGGAGACCTGCAACATACGTGCTGCAGATGTGGCAGAGAGGGATCCCAGTGCTAGGCGATGATGATGATGGTGGTGAAGATCATGAAGTTCATGAAGACGATGGTTATGATGGTGATGATGGTGGTGATGGTGGTGATCGTGGTGATGGTGATGATGGTGATGGTGGTGATGGTGGTGGTGGTGGATCAATGATGATGATGGTGCCGGTGATGGCGATGATGATGATGGTGCTGGTGATGGTGATAATGATGATGGTGGTGGTGATGGTGATGATTGTGCCGCTGGCGATGGTGATGGTGGTGATGTTGATGATGGTGATGGTGGTGATGGTGGTGATGGTGGTGATGGTGATGGTGATGATGGTGACGGTTTTGGTGATGGTTGTGATTATGGACGATGGTGATGATGGTGATGATGGTGATGGTCGTAAGGGTGATGATGCCGGTTATGTTGGTGATGGTGATTATCATCATGTTGGTTATGTTGTTGATGATGATGGTGGTGGTGATACTGAACTGAGGTTAATAAGTTTAGGTAGCAACAAATGATGTGCAGACTTGTGGTTATCGAGGCACATACAACTTCAAGGCCATTACCAGAACCGGAAGTGTGCAAGCTTATGCTCGACAGAAGGCTTGGACTTTATTATGACGTCGAGATGCCAGTTTGTTCCATAATATAGTCATCAAGATGCTCGTTTGTGCCATGTTCCTAGGGGCTTTTATGTCGAGGCCCGCATTGTTTTCGATCATATTGGCAAGAGACTTTCGGATGATGGTTGGCAAGGCGTAGTTTAGCGATCGCGCGTTGTGACTCGCTAGGAGTCTCATCGTACTAGGCATATCTAGGGTCAACTCCATCACTCAAGTAGCGCATTGCCTTCTTCTCCTCGAAGAGCATTAATGAGCGGTTTGGAGCGATGACGTGATAGAGAATGAGCTCATTGGGTGGTCGTTGATTATCCGAGCATGCATTACGTGATCGATCCGGCATACGTAATCTGCATGTCTCAACTACCTGCCCAAACGACCCTACCAATTGAACGGCCAAAACGTGCAAAGATTACGCTACATGCACGCACACATGCCAACTTAACACAGTTTTTTACTCCCGGTTTTTTTTTACTGTTCGATACTGTTCGAGAAACCTCTGTATGAAGTAGGCCTAATGGGAAATGAAAATGGGAAGGGATGCGTCCCATTATTCCTCATCACGTCTCTTGGTTTTGGAGCGCTAATCCCTCATCCTAATCTGGATTAGGGGCCTCGGATCGATGATAATCAGCGGGATGAGGACGCTAATCGCATCCGGCGGCCGCGTGATTAACAAGCAGCCTAAGCGTAATTAGCAGGGGCTGTGGATTAATCACTTCGGATTAAGCAGGCGGCGATGGAGGGGACTGCTGAGAGCAGGCCAAACCCTAATCGCAGGCTGTTGGAGCAGATCCATGGAAGCTCCAGCCCCGACCTCTCCGAGGAGGAGGAGGACGACGACGGCCTCCTCGACTCCGACTCCGCCTCGGAATCGGAGCTCTACAGGAAGCGGATGCAGCCGCCCTCGCGCCGCCCGCGCTACCAAGGCGTGATCGCGCTCCTCTCGCACACAGGCTCCGCCTTCAGCAACCTGGATGACGACGACGACGCCTCCACGGCAAACACGGACCATATCCGACGCCACAGGAACCTTCTCCCTCCCCCGATCCCGATCCCGGTCCCTGTCCCAAAGCTGAAGCTTTCCGGCCATCGCCATGACCGGAGCTCGGCGTTCTCCGACAGCAGCGGCAACGGCAACAGCAGCCGGGATGACAGGCGCTGTAACCCTAACTCCACCGCTTCCTGCTGCTCTGACGGCAGAAGCGCTGCCGGTAGCAGCCGCGAGGCGGCGACCTCCGGCTACAGCGCGGACGCCGAGTCGTCGTCTGCGGCGCGGAGCTCCGGCCTCCATCGCCGGCCCAGGTTCGGAAACCCTAACCCTAGCGTCTCGTGCCAGACGCAGGCGGACGCTGGGGATGCGGCCACGTCACAGGCCGCGGGCAGATCTGGGCCGTTGAAAGCTGCCCTCATGTTTGGGCCCCTCTCGGCCTTGCTGATCACGTGGATGGCCATCTTTTACTTCTATTATCTTAACCACTACAAGATTAGCGCTAATCCCACCGCTCCGTTATCCTAACCGCTCCGAGACTAGTGCTTAATCTCCTCCTTCCTCCCTCCCTCCCTCGATTATCTCGGGCCCACGAGAAGATTAGCGCTAATCTCCGACCGCGGGGGAAGTTGATATACGTGCGTCGTTGCCAGCTTCGAATTAGTTCTTAGCCACCATACCGAGAGCGCTTATCATAGGACATCGTGAGATTAGCACTTATCTCATCCCTGACCATGGCCTTAGATGCTTTGCACTAACCTATCCCCCCCCCCCCGTCCTGTGAAGCGAAGCAAATTGGCGTTTGGCTACATTGTTGTTTGTACCGATCAGGTGTCGGTTCTGCACGAGGTGCAGATTAGGATTAGTGATCATTTATACGCTCTCCATGTCTGTATCTGATCATTGCTGAGGATGATCAAGCCAAGTTCATCTGGATGTTTATCGCTCTACTATCCATCGTTGTACATGGCACAATCAGGTCAGAAGCTTCTGTAGAGAGCTTCGTCTTCATGTCATTGTGTAACCTATGTATGATGCAGGTGTTGGAAGCAACAGGTTCCATTGGGGAGTAAACCACCCAAGTTCACAACACAAGGAGACATTTACGTGCTAAGTTCAAATGCGCGTTGATAAGTTTCGTATCCTAAATTTAGATAAATTGTATAACAACTGATTGTGAATGCAAAGGCGGTTTCGGTTACATGAACGGTGCGTGTACATAGTCTGTTTACCCATGTACATAGGCATGGGATATCAAATACATCAATTTTAACATTTCAACTTTTGATTAGAATGCTTCGAAGTACCGATCATTGGTAATTTGTTGTGGGTTTTGATGTCTCGCTAGATTCAAGATATTGGAGTGAATCGACTTGCAGAGAAATTCTAAGACCACCCGATGTCCATTTACTTCCCTTACAATGGATTTTGATGCCCTTAATCTTTATATTTCGAAAGTTAAAGATGCAAATCTAGCAAACAGAGCTTAGCCCCGCCAATAAAGTCTTTCTATCGTCGTTGGATGCCATAGTAAATAGAAGAAATTAGACTACTAGACGAGCACTCTGGGTGTTATGAGTCTTATGAGTTAGTCTAAACCCTAAACCCTAACGTTATATCATACTTAACAATACAATGGCATTCTCACGAACTCCTTTCCATCGCTAACGTTTACAAAAACACTCGACGGCCATGTTTGAAGCCTCGCTTATTCCAAATTTATAAAACTTCTCGATCCTTAAAGGCTACTAGACGATCGTTTGCTAACACGAGTCATAAGAGTTGGTCTAAATCCTAAACCCCAACATTATCTCATAGTTGACAACATGGTTGGATTCCTAGATGAGTATGGCTTAGCAATAGGAACTCCATTGTGTCGCTAACGTTTACAACAACACTAGACGGCCACGTTTGAAGCCTTGCTCAACAGAAACTGATAAGACTTATCAACCCTCGAGGAGGGATTCATTTCCTCAGGAAGCTTCACTAGAAACGATCGTGAACGAAGGATCTCTCGCACCTAATCGATCGAGACAATGGCAAGACGATGCAGAGCACATTCGGAGCCGCTCCGCTGCCAACGAGAGGGAGCCCACGGGATGATCGATGGAACGGATTCACGGGGTCGAGCCGACCAAAGCGAAATGATCCACGGTTCTGATGCGCAAACGGCGGCGACGCTTTCCGCAGAATACGGGGCTGGGCTCATCCGATGCAGAAACAGACGGGCACGAATCGCGGCAGCATAAAAAAGAAAGATGCGAAGCACGAAGATTCGATCGCTCGGCAGATTCGATTGGGCACAAAATCGTCGAATTGCCGACATGATTCACACCGATGAGGTGAGACCAAGCCAACGAGTTCATTGCATGCATGAACTCAGAGAAGAATATGACAAGCCCGAGGGCATTCGGAAAGCTTCACAGGTATTTTTGGGGCGTCCAATAGGCCGCCCAAGTGTGAAACCGAATTAGGGTTTCCAACACCCACAATTCACTGATAGGATAATTTCCAGTGCGATTTCCTGCTTCGTCTTCCCGGGACCTTCTCCTTCGTTTCGCAGCAGCAGCAGCAGCTCGATCTCTGCGCAGAGTTCAGACCCGTTCGCCCTTCAAGATGAGGGCTAAGGTATGCCGTTCCTCTTCCTCTCACTTCCTCCCTTCCTTCATCTCCTGTTCTCCGTGCGCGTCATGTCCCGTTCTCTTGATCGGTTCTTTGCCGTATCCCGCTCACTCACTCACGTCGCGTCCTCGTCTCTGCACTCGTACTCATCTATTTCGCTTTAAGTGCTGGGAGAAGAAGGGAAACGAACAAAAAAATTTGCATCTTTTACGCCATCCGACCCCTGTTATGACCTACGTTTCCACCCTGGTTCTGATGTATTTTCAATTTCTCTGGGGATTTTGTTTTTGCTTTTGCAGTGGAAGAAGAAGAGAATGCGTAGGCTCAAGCGCAAGCGCCGAAAGATGAGACAGAGATCGAAGTAGGCTCTTGTTGAGACGGGTTTATCCTGATGTCTTATGTAATTCAGTGAGAGAAATTTGGACTTATTGTAATATCTTTGAAAGGTGGATATACATTTGTGATTTTGGAGCGATGATGTGCAAATTTGAAAGCTTAGTCTCAGTGCCTTTTTTTTTGTTCAATCGTTAATCCTTTTCTGCTCTGATCTGTATAAGTGTGTATTTGTTCCATCTGGTATTATGAAGCTAATTATGTTGGTGCGCCTCTTTGTGGAGTGTGAGGTGAGTATTTTTGATCCGTTTACAACTTTGGATTCATGTTGAGGTGAGTATTTTTAATCAGCGAGAAGTAGGGATATCCTAAACCAGTGTGTTTGGTACTTGATTCACGTCTTTGGATTCCTTATGCCTTTGGTAATGAAGTAAGGACTCTTCGTATGATATGTATTGAAATTGTGGAGTCAAATTATTGTAAAGGTACTAGCAAGACAGGGTCTGTGAGATCGTAGTTTTGAAGCTGCTATTGAAAGGAACGACTCTAAACAGATGTACCACATAGGTCTCCCAAGTAAACTGCAGGATTATCTGCCTGATTCTCTAAAGTCTATTTTTTAATCTTGTCAAATTTGTTTGTGAACAGAATGTTCTTCAATTCTACAAGGGTTATGTTTTTGTGTCGTATATTGTCTGAGCTGACCTCGTTAACTCTCTTTGTGCAATGTTTTCTCGCGTTCTAGCGCAACTGATTCATGAGATAGATTGTTTTAAACTCCCCTTCAAAGCTGGAATTTGAAAGGATTTATTTAGGTGCGGAATAGGTTTTAACAAGCACATCTTCCTTGATTTTAGATCTCATGATACGTAGTTATGCTTTTGACATGGTAAGTGAATTGAAGAAATTAGGTTACGTATTATTGAATGATCAGAGCAGAAGCATAACTGTAATATTTGGTATTTTGAAGTGATGAAATGATCCGTAAATCTTCTGGGATTTGAAGGATTTTGACTGGTTGTGTGGTTAAGAGGATGATCCTCCGAGTGCGTCTGTAATTCAGTGCCAAGCTCTACTATCTTCTTCAGTTGGGCGGTTTTTAGATATTTATGCCTGTGATATTGGGCGAAGGTGACCCTAATTCTTTAGTTTGGGCATATGGAACTCCTAGTTTTCTGAGATTCATCAATTATTCAATCCTGGAGACTGATGGTAAAATGCGAAGCATCATTCCAGTGTAGGAAATGGTGTCTTGTTTTGATTGAGTTTGCCGACGTGTTGAATCTAGAAACAGTTTCTTGCGTTGATTGAATTTGCCTGCGTGTTGAATCACAAGAAACAGTGTCTTGCGTTGATTGAATTCGCCATGTTTTTCATGTGTAATGAATAAGCTGGGCGTAATTGAAGTAGACTCTGGTTAGCAGGCGTCCTAGTATAAAATTATATCTGCAGGATGTGAAAGAAAGCGCACAGCAGTTTTGAAGGTCTGTATTACCCATCTGATAAGCAAACTGGGCAAATTGTGATGCAAACAGTGGGCAGAAATGGAATAAAGTACTGGAAAATGGGAGAAATGGAGTAATTTGGCTGCTGTTGGAATGTTAAAAATGGGAAGGTAAATTATGAATGCTGTGAAAATGGGTAATTGAAACTCTCTCTATAGTAAAAGCCGAAACTTTTGCAAACAACTATTATATCCTTACAGATGGGCATCGTGGATCGATTCGTCGTCTGTTTGTTTTACAGTGTTTCTTTTTTGCCTGTTGTATGGTTTTGCCTCGTCATTGCGAGGTTTCATGGTGGTGGGTGGGTGATGGCGCAAAGTGCATATACGCCAAACTAGCGAATATGCACCCCATGATTTACTAATCGTTCAGGGACCGATTGATCGATCGAATGCACAACTTTATGGACATGATCGATCGAACCACCGTTTGGTCGGCACAATCCGAGACATTCCGGTGGAGTAGCTCGTTGTCACAAAGTAAACCTTGCCCTGCTGCGGATCGAGCTCATGACGTTACCCTTGTGAAAAAAAGCATGTACCTTTAAAGGCGTTGCGATGCACACAGAGAAGCAGGCCCTAACAAGCGGAGCATCACGAAGCATTATTCGAGGAAGGATCGATCGGTCTGTGATCGCGCCGAGTTTGGCATGCGAACGAGGCATGCGAAAGGGATGATCAATCTGCGCGAAGAGAAAAAAACATGCGGAGGCGCGAGAGCGAGGAAGAAGGCTCGCGAACGATACGCATCATGCGCCCCGCGAATCGGCGCTTATTAAAATCCGATCGATCTGTGCCCTGTGTCCGATCGGCTGGTAACAGGCTTACAGCTGCTACTGCTAGCAAGAAGGAGCCCGGGGGAAAAAACATGGCATCGTCATGGGGCGGCATCGGATTTTGGCCATGCATTCGATGCGGGGTTCAATTCCCCCCCTCCACAGCTAGGCATGGACAAGGGTTAAATTAAAGAAAGAAAGAAAGAAGAAGAAGAAGAAATAATCGAACCGTCACGTCGATGCGCGACGATTCGACAAGGTGCGATAGAGGTAGAAATGATCTCGATTCCATCGACGCCAAATCAAGAAGAGGAAGGAGCATTAGCTATATAGCTATAGCACGAGGACATTGTTGGGTTCATCGGGGGGAGGAGGCCTTCGGAGAGATCATTCGATTCGACAGTGAGCGGAGGAATCGATCGATGCAGCGGGGCTTTGCTTGGTAGGCTTAGGGTTTCGGGATATCGTCGTTCGAATGCGTTTGGGCCGGATCGATGGATCGATCTCGATCGATCGCATCGGGGGATGCATGCGATTCGATCCACCAATCGCATCGGGGATGGGATCGCTGGATGGATCGAACCAGCGACGATGATGATCGTGCGGCGATATGCGTGGCATGGACATGGAGCGATTTGGGTCCTCAAATGCAGTTCGGAAGAAGAGAACTAGGGATTGTCGAAATGTCGCCCAAGTACATTTTGATGCTGATGCTGATGCTGATGATGATGCTGATGGGCCACGGTGATGGTGATGAAGATGGTGATGGTTGTGGCGGTGGCGATGTCCGTATAACCCAAGCATCTTGGAACATGCACGCAGACACCATCAGCAAAAAACAAACAATTTGATGCAGAATTCGATGTTTTGGTTTTCCGATTTTCTTAATCTTTTGCGAGAATTGCCAGAAACCGCCTCCCAGAAAATTATGTTACAATTTCTAACAGCTACTGAATTCGGGAATAACTGCAAACAATTAACGCCTGCTTTTATCTTGGACTAGCTGGAAATTGATCACACCCGATTCATTCGGTTAGTATCACGTCGATTGAGTTTGCCCCTAATTGCTCCCCAGTACTGATGGATCCTAATTGATTGCCATATCAGTTATATTCGACTAGCTGATCCAGTGAAGTAATCTTTATGATCCAATGAATCGATGAACGCGTCAATCTGGTCATTTCAACGAAGCCATTGAACGTTAATCGATTCGTACCTCTGATGTAACTAATTGAAATCACAATTAAGCGATTCGGATTAAGTTAATCAATCAATCGAATGTACGTTAAGTTTTCAAAAGCAGGCGTTAGATTTGTAATCTCTAGCTGCTGCCGCGGTGGGTAGGCAGGCGGCGAAAGTGTAATTTAATCTTCCCGTCAGAAAAGAATTATAGAAACAACAACAACAAAAACAACAACAACAACAACAATTCGATTGTAGAAATCGATGTGGGGTTTTCGGATTTTGTTTTAAATTTCCTTTGGGATCATCTGTGAGGCAAAGCTAAATAGCTATTAATCTTTTGCATGAAAGTTCCACCCAAAAGCATAAAAATTGCGTCTTGCCATCGCCCACCAATTCCTATGTATATCCTTGGTAATTGTATATATATAGATAGAGAGAGAGAGAGAGAGAGAGAGAGAGAGAGAGAGAGAGAGAGATCAGTGAGTGTGTGTGTGTATATAAATTTGTGATGAAGATGGTGTCCCCTAATCGCCCACTTCCGCCCATGATCCCATCGCTTCTGATGAGGAGGACTCTTCAAATGATGAGAATTTCCTGCTAGATTTTTTTTGGGCCCGGTTTCCAGCTCGTTCTCGGGGAAGGGGCGCTCGATTCCGGGGCGAGAGAGAAAATATCTTCGGCGACAGATCTGGCAGAAGCTTGAAGCAGCTACAATTAGCTGCTGCTTAATTTCTTGTAGAAGCTGCAGCAGCCAGCAGCAGCTGCGGGGCGCCTCCCGATTCCCGATTCCCAATTCCAATCGGATTGGACTTCTGATTCGTAAGAAATCGGAAGTTGCAATCGCGAGTTCCCGATCCCCAATTCCCAAGAGTCCAATCACTGTTCCGATCTCCGATCTCCGATTTCGAGATTTCCGACCCATTCGATCCGCCGGCGATTCGTCGCCGCGACGAGCGAGTTCCCGGTCCTCGATCATCGGCAATCTATCGGCGTTAATCGTCGCAAGGCGGAATCGATTGTCGTAGAAGAATCAGAAGAAGAAGAATCATCTGATTCAGAAGAAGAAGAATCATCTGAAGAAGAAGAAGAATCATCTGAAGAAGAATCTGAAGAAGATGCCATCGCTGCCTCTGATCCGTACCGCCTTCATGAAGCGGCGGCGGGAGGAATATTCCCCGGCGCCGCCGCTGCGGGGCGCAGCTATTGTACCGTGGCCGTCGTCGTCGAAGGATCTCCGCGCCATACCCAAAGAGTATGTGTGGCCAGCAGATGCTGCTGCAGGTTCCATGGCGGCAGAAGCAGCTGGCGATGATCATTACGATGTGCAGGATCCATGGCGGCAGGAGGAGGAGGAGGAGGAGGAGGAGGAGCTGGTGATGACGAAGAAGATTCCGATCATCGATTTCCAGCAGCTCCTGGTGCAGGAAGGTGGTCGGGGCTCAGCTGCTGCTGCTGCTAGCGATGGCGATGGCGATGGCGATGGCGATGCAGAAGAAGCAGAAGAAGAAGAAGAAGAAGAAGACGAAGCAGAAGAGCAGAAGAGTGATCGACGGAGGAGGGAGATGATGATGGAGAAGCTGTCGTGGGCGTGCAGGGAGTGGGGCGTGTTCTACCTGGAGCGCCATGGCGTCCCTGAAGCTGTGCTGCAGCGCGCGCGGGCGATGGCGAGCTTCCTCTTCGACCTCCCGCTCCACGTCAAGATGCGAGCGGCTCGCCCCGACGTCGTGGCGGAGCTCGCCATGGAACCTGCAGCATCCGAATCGGTAGCAGGCGAAGAAGAAGACGACGAAGACGACGACGACGACGACGAAGACGGAGATGGAGACGCAGGAGATGGAGACGCAGGAGATGAAGAAGAAGGCGATGAAGAAGAAGGCGATGAAGAAGAAGGCGATGAAGAAGAAGGCGATGAAGAAGAAGGCGATGAAGAAGCCGAAGAGCTGCGAGCTCGCCATAGCCGCCGACCTTCCAGCTGCAGATCATGGCCTCTGACGACGACGACGGCGACGACGACGACGACGACGACGTCGTCGTCGCCCTTGGAAGGCTTCGGGCAGGCGCTCATCGGCAAGTTCTTCAAGAGCCGCCTGTGGAGCGAAGGCCTCACCTTCCTCGGCCATGGCTCCATCGACCACGTCGCAGACAAGCTCTTCTTCGGCGCCGCCGGCCTCCCTCCTCCTCCTCCATCTCCTCCATCTCCGCCGCCCCTGCAGCTCCATCGCCATCGCCATCGCCATCGCCATCGCCGTCGCCTGCAGCTGCAGCAGCAGCAGCAGCAGCAGCAGCAACCGGGCGCCGCCAATGGCATCATCAGCCACGAATCCGTTCGGTACAGTCGCATCGCTGCTCGCCATCGTCCTCCGCAATCTGTTCTCCTGCAGCACCCACACGCCATTGCTAGGGTTAGGGTTAGGGTTAGGGTTAGGGTTTTGGGTGCTGCATGGTTAGGGTTAGGGTTTTAGTGTTCAGGGTTTTGGGTGCTGCATGGTTAGGGCTAGGGTTTTAGTGTTTAGGGTTTTGGGTTTTGGATGCTGCATGGTTAGGGTTAGGGTTTTAGTGTTTATGGTTTTGGGTGCTGCATGGTTAGGGATAGTGTTTAGGGTTTTGGGTTAGGGTTTTAGGGTTTAGGGTTTTGGGTGCTGCATGGTTAGGGCTAGGGTTTTAGGGTTTTTGGGGGTTTTGGGTGCTGCATGGTTAGGGTTAGGGTTTCAGGGTTTTAGGGTTTTGGGTGCTGCATGGTTAGGGCTAGAGTTTTAGGGTTTTTTGGGGCTTTGGGTGCTGCATGGTTAGGGTTAGGGCTCTCGTACCCGCGGCGACGTGATCCGGCGACGAAGGTTTCGGTGTCCTAGGGTTTTTCGATCGCGATCGTGTTGGCGACATGATCCAGCGACGACAATGTCTAGGGTTTTTTCTTCTTCTTTTTTTACGACTCTGGGGGAGGATTTAGGGTTTGTTTCCGGGGGGGTTCGATCAGCATCGTACTGATCGACCGTGATCCCAGGTGTGTGGGTTTCAGGCACCGGCAACGGCGGCGAGGTTTTTTTAGGGTTTCTGGATCGGATCGTCGTCGTAAATATGTCGATGGCGTGATCCAGCCGCAAAAAAAAAGTCCAAGTAGGCCGGCTTCAGGGTTTATTTTCTTGGAGATTGCGATTCCGTCGTCGTGACGAGGATGTGGATCCGTCGTCGTCCACAAAGTCTAGGGTTTTTAGGGCTGGTTTCGGGCTGCGATGATCATCATCGTCGTCGCCGTCGTCCTCGTCGTGCCGATGATGTAGATCCATCGATCGGCAAAGTCTAGGGTTTTAGGGCTGGTTTCGGGATGCGATCATGATCGTCGTCGTCGCCGTGCCGATGATGCGATCGATCGGTCGATCGATCGTCGACAAAGTCTAGGGGTGGGGTTTAGGGTTTGTTTCTGCATGCCGATGACGTGGATCGGTCGTCGACGGCGAACTCTAGGGTTTTAGGGTTAGCGTCGAGATTGCGATGATCAACGATGGATCGATGAGATCGCTCGCTCGCATTGCATCGCTTGGCAGGGCGGCGTTGAAGGAGTACGAGGCAGCGATGCGGGGGCTGGCGGCGAGGCTTCTGGCTTGCATCGTGGAGGGGCTGCCGGGGGCGGGCGGGCACGGCAGTGCGAACGCGGACGGGGAGCGGCGGCGGGCGGCGTTGTTCTTCGGGCGGGCGAGTGTGGACGCGTGCCACGGCGCGCTGCAGCTCAACCACTACCCCGCGTGCCCCGAGCCGCGGCGCGCACTCGGGCTGCCGCCGCACACCGACTCGACGTGCGTG
>JBBBWG010026315.1:0-10263 GCA_037176905.1 Azolla pinnata
GACGCGGCGAGCCGGCGAGCATATGATGCTGGATGTTCATCTTTCTACGTTCGCCTCCATTTATTTATTTTTGTTATATATATATTTTTTTTATTCTTTTCTCGAAACCCGGTTTATTCTCCTTTTTCTATTTTTCCCCGTTTTTATTTCCGGCCCCGATTTCTCTCTTTTTTACTTTTTGTTTATTTTTCCGCCCGCTTCCGATTTTTGTCCTGCCCGTTTTTGTTTTTTCCTTTTTTGTTTTTCCTTTTTTGGTTTCGATTTAAAGGACCGAATCTCGGGAGCGAATATTCCTTCGGTTTCAGAAGGGCATCCAGAGGGGAATAAACCCGGCGGCCCATTTTCCTCTCTCTAGAACGCCCTTTTTTCTCTTCCCTTTTTTTTTGCATCGCTCCTTTCTTTTGCTTCTTTTTCACCTCCGTTTCGGTTTCCTTTTCTCTCTCTAAGTTTTTTAAAAACTGATTTCGATTTCTTTTTTCGTTTTTTACCAGCGCAAAAAATCTGAATTGTTTAAGGGGGGAAATTCTCCATAATTCCGTTTCTAGCCCCCATTGCCCCCCCCTCTTCCTTCTTCTTTTTTGTTGTTTGCGATCTTTTTAGTAGCAAAATCTCTAGAAGCAGCAAAAGCCAATGGCGACACTGTGACCAAACCATGTCCACATTCGATGTACTAGTGCGCACAAGACTTAGGAATTAAGGCCAACTGTATTCGCGTCCAGATGCGCCGAACTCCCGATCTCCAGTTAGTTCCCGGTCCACGTACATCGCATCATCCCAAGTAGCTCTGGCAATGTCTCTCTGCACTCAGCTGAACCGAAACCTTATCCGTTTCCCAACAAGTTCTGGCGAAGCCTCTGCGGGGGGGCGATCGATCGAACGAGTAAACGAGTGAATGGATCTGGGCTGAGCTTAGGCCCGATCGTTCTCGGCACTCGGCAGCAGATTCCGAATCGGCCCTAACTCGCAACGATCTGAGCCAAGCCAAGGCCATCGCAAGATATCCGATATACAGGCGCATTCTCGTGCACTCGGCCGCAGATTCCGAGAATCGATCGGTATAGCTTCTCCACCTGGCATCGTCCGAGTGCTTAGGCAGGCATCACAGCAAGCAAGCAAGCAAGCAAGCAAGCAAGCCCCCCCCAGATGCAGATAGCCTTCGCTTAGTTCGGCTTTCTGGCTTTCTGCTCCCGACAAACGTTAATTTCGAGCTGTAGCAGCAGCCAAGGGCCAAGCTGATCAGGGACAAGAGCTTCCGACTACTCGCGCATCAGGGTCCAATCGAAAGAATTCCCTTCCCATAATTGGGGTGTACGTATTGGGCAGTAGCAGTATCATTCGACCCACACCCCCCCCCCCCAGACCACATGCGTCGATCGCATACTGACATGCTGCCGGATCCAGTCCACGTACATTGAACTCACGAACGAATTCGATCCAGGTACATTGCATCCCCGAATCGAGCAATCGGTCCGCCCAAATCGTCGCTCGCGCTCCTCAAGTCCTCCAAATCTGGAGGAGCATTCGCCATGTTTTTTGTCCGGAAGGGGTTCGCATCCGTCTGTCGCTTCTGGCAGGTCCAGAGAAGGGATTGCCTGAGAAAGAAAGGATTGTTTGTCCCCCAAGTCCATTTGATTTAGAGATGGGCATTGCCTACTCTTTATATATGCCCAATGGGGAAATCTAGCCCCATTTTCAGCCAAATTATATAGTTAGGCCACCTACCTCATCAAATAAACCACCCCCTCATCGCTCACGAGACCTCACGGAATCGAATAAGCGTGTGCTTAGTGGGCTTGTGTCCGAAGGACATCTCGATGATCGATTACGGAACCTTAGTGACAAGAGGGACGTCGTTGTTTAACTCGTATTGTTTGTTACGTTATCGGCGCCGATTCCAGACTTAATGATATACCCGCCAACTTTAGCAGGTAGGTAGGCGAGGGATAGCGCATGATGCATCACATCCCATCCCCATTCCATCCGTTCCGTTTCACACCACGTAAAAAAAAAAGAAAAGAGGAAGAAAAACAAGTCGAAGAGAAGAGAAGAGAAGCTCAGATCTGCTAACGACAAAATTTTTTGATAACCTCTCTGGAAACAGCAACGTCTGGATATGTAAATTTTTTTTTTTCCCAACTACTTGGATATGATGTGTTGTTGGATATGGTGTGCCTTATCTCTTCAGATTTTCTACCATGCATCGTCATCGCCACCGCCGCCATCACCATCATCATCATCATCATCATCATTATTGTCAGTATCATCATCATCATCGGAAAGGACTAGTGCATGGAACATGTGATGGATTAGAGCAAGGCCATCGCTCGCTCGTCGAAGCTCCGCCGGATTCATGCCATGTGTGCGTAAGCGGCCACAGGTTATGCGCCCCACCTGCAGGAGTCAAGCATCCACGATCGAGATAATACGTACAGAGACACAGACTCGATCTTGACCCTTTGAATCAACAACAACATGCGCTCTCTTCATACACGTGTTCTCCTCGATCGATCGATCGGAAGCGCATGCATGCATGCATGCATGCATGCATTCATGCCCATACACGATGAATGCATGCATGTGTGGGTGTACATATGCTGCCCATGTGTGCATGCACGAAACGAAATGAATGGATGCATGCATGCATAGCTTTCTCGACTTCATGATCAGCACGTCTCGTATCATTTCTGTTTTTCTACGCTTACATAAACATTATGAACATCATATTTTGCCTTCTATAAACATTACATGATTGTATTTATGACTGACATCGTACTCTCATAGATGAGCGAATACACAAACATTACTATACGCTTTGTCTCATGGGTTATATAGGCCGAAACAGACGTTAATGTATCTTTCTTTCTTTCTTTCTTTTTGTCCATCTATCTTCTTCTGATTAGAGATATTGTTCACATCATCTGTAGGAAATGTGTGTATTTATATGTGTGTGTGTGTGTGTGTATGAATGTATGTTTGCCTGGCAATGCTAAGCACTTAGGTCAAGACACAACTTGACGACGCGGAAAAAACAAAGAAAAAGAACCTTGTGAGGAAAACCGGATTTCTTTAAGACTTTGCTTTTTCTTCTCCCTTTTCGCCTTTCTCCTCATTGTTTCTTTCTTCTAATTTTTGTCTTAGAAAGAAAGAACAAAGAAACAATGGCAATGTCACCCAGTCACTCGCTCACAAGATTGTAATATTCGCATTCGCCAGAAATCACATGCGAATATCAGGAGCATAATACCTTTGCCCCCGCGGTTCCGAAGCTCACGATGGATCGGCTTCGATCCGATCCGGAGCCTTGAAGAAAGTGGTTGCAGGAGGGAGCTGTGGCAAAAAACCACGGGCGCGAGCCTTGAAGATAGACGACACATCATAATCAGCATTGCAAGCGCTTTAATACTCTTAAATATAATCGCCACACTCGATCTCATGTTGTCGTATTTGCGTCATTTGTGTCGCATTGTCGAGCTTCTCGGCGAGGAGACTTGTCGAACTGGAGGTTAAAGGCGAAGCAAGTTAACAGAGACACCAGTGCAAACATCCGTGGACATTAGTATATCTTTCTTTCTTTATGAGGGCTTCAATCAACTTGCATAAACCCAACAAAACAGATAGGTTTAGTGTTGGTAGTGTTGTAAGCCTAGTCACTTCAAACCAGAGTGACGAAAGAAGAGAAAGAGTGACATAATTAGCTCATTGATCTGAATCAGGACAATTTCCGCAGAGTGGTTCATGAATATGAGTGAACCTAGTTTACCCGACGATATAGAGGTTAACGACAACTCCACGCACACAATCAAACACATCAGCGATACACCCTTTAGCAATGGTAACAACAAGGGTTGCATAAACAGCATACTGCATATATAGTCAATCACAGATTGTAGCATAGATGTTTTTGTCCCAATAAGGTTAATTGCAAAACTAGGAAAAGGTAGATGTTTATCCTCGCCATCGCCTAGGTAAACACCATTAAGTACGCAAAGGAGCTCAAACCTCGGCCTTAGATTGAGTTGTGACAAACATGTTGGTAATATAAGCATCAAAAAAGTTGCTAGGCTCACTAAAAAATAAAATCATGGCAACATATACAGAGTGTGTGAGCTTGACAACCAGCATGGTCACTCATTCTCGAATGATTTGAATGCCTCCTATGCAAGGTATTAACGCTATTGTCTTCTATGCACATGAAGGATTTGACTTACAAGAACTATTGGGGGTGCGAGAGCACCATTATATGCTGTTGCTAGCTTCTCAGTTTTATGAGCTCGATGAGGATCATGAGTCTCCAAACATTTTGTTGATGGAGCATTAATGTGAATATAGATACATTGTTCAACTTAGGAAGATTTTGCTAGCACTTAGTTGATCGCCCCAAACATGCGTGATGCCCAAGACTACATGGCGCGGTTGCATGGGTGAAACTACAAAAAAATCCATGCGTCAATGACTATATATTCTTTCAGAAAGAGTTTGAGGGATCGACAGAATGCCCAAACTGTGGAGAGCCACTGTTCCAAGTTTATGTAGCTGTATTGCAGGTTCCCCCGTAAGGCATATAAATTTGTACATTTATTTGGTTAGTGCCTATGGTTCCAACAATTTCACAACGTTATATATAGTATAATGCATAATGCTTGTACTTTTAGGTGCTTCGACAATTCCCAATCATTCCGTGGGTTCCCATGACATTCCAATGTTGATCCATAACATCATTGATGAATTAACATGTATCACATTGTAATTCAGATGAGAGGCGGCGAATACTTACTAGCAGATTCTCCAGCTTAACGACACATTGACTCCATGTGGCCCAACTTTAGGCAAGAGTCATGGAACTTGAGATTGATTCTTGGCATAGACGTAGTAAACCAATTTGGATTGCGTAATAACTCTTACAATGTTTGGCTAGTTGCATTAGTAGATTATAACTGTTAGCCCTTCCGAAGAAAGACTAAGACTGGTCGTGAGGAAATACGAACGGGTATTTTGTTGTTCGATTACGATCCACCGATTCAACAATTAGCCTACGACTATCCGGTTATTCGGAGAACCTCCGATTCTACGTAAACTCCGGAATTCCGATTACTACTATCTTCCGATTATTCGTAGCTTCCGACTCCGACAGATAGACAGAGATATACACAAGATGGCACAATATGACGCAAAGCCCTTCTGTTATTCACAATACTCGGACTTTTTACATTGCCGACCCCATGGTCTTATATACAAGCTTAGTATTCTTTCAGATCACCAAGTTCCTATGTACATACGTTGGTTCGGATCTGAGATGCAACCCTCCGTTTTTCCGAATATCCGATTTTCCGACGGTCTTATTTTCCGTAATATTACGAATTTATGATTTCGTCGTAATTTCGTAATATCGGCCAACATTATGGCACGCCCGTGGGACAGTGGTCCACACGTCGAACCCATAGCAAAAATAAAGTAAAAAATAAATATAAATTACAGTATGTTCACTAATTACAAAAAAAAAAATCAGTCCTCGTTCAGGACGTGAAGTATCGAGGGCTCCTGCTCATCGGCAGTTTCTTCGTTGTCCTCCTCCGCGGCTTCCGCAGCTTCCGTTGGCTGTGTTGTTGGCACCACTGGTTCGGCTACGGCTTCCATCTCCATTTGCATCTTCCGAACAAGCTCCTCTTGCTCCGCTAACAACTTCGTAACCTCCTCCCGATGAGAGAGGGCAATTCGCATGAAATCCGTTGTTAGATTTTTCTGCACTGCTTCGCAGTTTGCCTTGTCCAGCTTCTAGAATCCGGGTCCACGAAGATCCCGGTTGGCCTTGTCTGCCCGTAGTACCTGTAACTCGCCGTTTGTTCTAACCATCCCTGCAATGTCGTAGCTGTCGCAACCTGAATTGCGGCATTCGTCTGTTCTCGGAATTTCTCCACAATTTTCTTTAGGTTGGCCTGAGCCAAAAACGTTTTCTTTCCAAGCTCACCCGTTAGACGATCAATTTCCTTCTGCTGCGTTCCCTGAATGTGCCTTGCGTTCTTTAAATCTCCGACTGCGACCGATAGCTCCATTCGCAAGGGACCTAACTCCTCTTGAGCTTGTCGGTGACGTCGGACAGTCGTGTCCCGCTCCAGCTTCAGCTTCTTCGTTTCCGCGTTCAGACTCTCGATGGCCTGCTTCAATCTGTCGTTTTCTTTGGTTGTGCTCTCGACATCCGCCACAAGTCGTGTCTTAATACGCTTCCACGTTTCCTTGCTCTTCTGCTGTTCCGCGGTTAGCAATTCGAAGGCGGTAGACATCCGTTGTTCATTCCGTCGAGCTTCATCCACATCGCCTCTCAATACTACGATTCGCCGTCTCAACGACTTAACTTCAGCTTGCGCCTCCCGTACTTCACGACGAAGTTGTTTTGTGTTGGTACGAGCCCTTGGTTCGGCCTCCATTTCCGCTCATACCCTCGCCAACTCCGCGGTCGCCAAAAGAGTGTTAGCCCTTCCGAAGAAAGACTAAGACTGGTCGTGGGGAAATACGAATGGGTATTCTGTTGTTCGATTACGATCCACCGATTTAACGATTAGCCTACGACTATCTGATTATTTGGAGAACCTCCGATTCTACATAAACTCCGGAATTCCGATTACTACTATCTTCCGATTATTCGTAGCTTCCGATTATTCGTAAACTCGAACTCCGACAGATAGACAGAGATATACGCAAGATGACACAATATGACGCAAAGCTCTTTTGTTATTCATAATACTCAAACTTTTTACACTGCCGACCCCATGGTCTTATATACAAGCTTGATATTCTTTCGGATCACCAAGTTCCTATGGACATACGTTGGTTTGGATCTGAGACGCAACCCTCCGTTTTCCGAATATCTGATTTTCCGACGGTCTTATTTTCCGTAATATTACGAATTTACGACTTCGTCGTAATTTCGTAATATCGGCCAACAATAACTTGCCCCCACACATGGCAATGAAGAAGAGCTTCACACAATACTTGTCCGCAAAAGGAATCCAACATCAATGCACCGTCCCCTACAACCCAATTCAGAATGGCGTAACGGAATAGATGAAGTGGACAATCTAAGAACTAGTGACGACAATAATACAACATGGTCGGTTGAAGACCAAATTTCGGGCAGAAGTGGTTCAAACGCCATTGCACATAATCAACCTCTTGCCATCGAAAGCCATCAAGTTGCAACTACCACAAGCACATTGTGTCATAGACAGATATAGAAAAGTATAACATAGCTAGGCAATAAAGAGTAAAACAGAGATAGGGCAGAAGCAAGCAAAACCAAGTTCGACAAAAGAGATAATGAGAAGCAAAATATAGATGACGTTAAATATTGATTACGTAACTGGCATTATTCACCTTGATTGGGAGTCCTGTATGAACATAGGGGTTCGCCTTGATCCCAATCAGGGTAAACAATGCCAGTTACAGAATCAATACTCAACTTCATTCATATTTTTCTCAATTATCTCTTCTGCCCTTATCTAGATCTGTTTTGCTCTTCTGTATCTATCTGTGACAGTCCATGTAATTTAATAACATTTTTTAAGGACAAATCGGTTGTCTCCTCTCTGGAAATGGTTCTGGCACAAGGAGCAAAATGGACCATCTTAGTAAAGTGGTTAGACATTGACGAACACCGAGTCGTAGCCACCAACGAAAGGAAGGTCAGTGATGAAAATCAATGGAGAGAGAGGCCAGACGCTATTTGGGGAGAGGTTGGAGGTAAAAATGAATTAGATGGGTGGAGGCGCCATAATATAAATATAGCCCATTGGCTCGTCGAAACCTCCATTGTCGCGAAAATATGATAAGGATACGGGAACTTGAGACAGGACCTTGGGGCCTCCAATAGAGGATATCAGGTTCCGTGCGAATAAAATTAATGAAGTGTTTGAAATATAATTATTAGATGGCTTTCATTAACAAAGGAAAATGATTAAAATTGATCCCAGATTCAGGATTAAAGAAAGTTGGGCTTAGGGAGATTAACAGATTAGGGTTCCCAAAAGTCTTGGGTTTTGAGAGATCTTATTCAAATTAGGGGTTTTGATCAATAGATTTCAGATTAGGATTTTGTTGAGATGGATTTGATATTCTGATTTTTGAGATTCTTTGATAAATTACGGCTCTTCATTCCAGGATTCAGGGTTTGGATTAGAAGTATCACCCTAAGATTAGGGTTCTAAAAGCTTTTATATGACTCCCCTTCCCCAGATTAGTGTTAGGGTTTTTATATAGAGATGACTTAGAATAGAAAATTAGAGTTTGTGTTCGGCCCCAGAGATCTTTTGGACCCGGAAAGCTTTATGGTTCCTCAACTTCTTTTTCTCCTTCCAATTGCATGTTCCCACTCAAATTATCGTACTTGCATGAAGGAACTCTGGTTTGCATCTCTAGCTCATTTGCATGCGTCTCACATTATGTTTACTTTGATTGCATGGCCTTTAGGTTCAATTGAATGTGTCTCACATGGTGTTTACTTCAATTACATGGCCTTAATGTTCAGTTACGACTAGGTATGAACGTGTCTTATACGGTCAGTTCAAGTTTGGCCAAGTTTGATCGATTATATTGGCACGATCCAACATGGTTGCAATCGATTAAGATGAGGAGAGCTATCTCGAACAAAATTATTTGAAAATGCATATGTCTCTAGTTATATAATTCTATATGCAAGTGTTTCTTACTCATGTGGGATATCTCATTGCTCTTTTCCCCCATCTTCTCGAGCTTCATACATACATAACTTCATACGTAGTTGTCTGTTTCATACGTACTAAAATGCATTAGACCTCCATCTTTTTGTGCCAAGCCATTAAGCTAATCTGAATTGATTATTTTATTATTTTCCATATCATGTGTGAATAAACACACGACATCGTTCAACCATTGTGAGTGGTGGGGCTTGAGCTCGTTCAATTTCCATCGGTATAGGGTCATCGGATAACGATGTTAGAAGGGATCTCAAAACGGGTTGCCACCTTGATGTTGCTCGTTCCTCTTGACGAAACTCAAAAGTCGGTTGTCACAACTAACTGTTTGCATGATGGCTTGCGATAAGGAAGTAAGTTCCAGGAAGTTTAGTAGTACATTTTTAAATTGTTTCAAAGACCCTAACGAAAATGTTCACAAAATGCTTGGCCATCTCACTGACCATCACATGCTCATTGTCGAAATTTAGAGGCATAAACATACACTAGACATATACCTTGATATAACAAAGAAAGTTTGGTACACTACAAGGGAATCTACTATTTGCCGTGAAAGTTTGCCGCGACCGTCGCGACAAAATGTTTTTCTCTGCGCGGCAATTTTACTGCAACCCTTTCCGGACTCCTTGCCGCAGCTATATCTGTCATGATATGGCAGACTCGAACCTATCACCGTATGTTATATGGGTCAGTGTCACGATATGACAAGACTTGAACCCATGACCGTATGTTATATGGGTCGAGCTCTTGACCATTATGTCATCTATTATAATATATAAAATATTAAGTTTTATTATAAGAAATTGATGTATATTCCAGATTTCTCTGGAACATTCTAGAAGCTTATGTAGGATATTATTTTCATGTAGGATATTATTTTCATTTAAGTTATATATTCTAGATTTCTCTGGAACATTTTAGAAGCTTCAAGACTCCTCTTGAGAATACTATAAAAGGAGGCACAAGGCATTAGGTTGAACCAAATTGGTTCAACGCCAGTCTTAAGCTTCATAGCTATTTGTACTTACTCTAAATCTAATATATTACCTGTTATTATCATCTCTCTCTCTCTCTCCTCCTGACAGAATCCAGACAGTTCTATTATCATCTCTCTCTCTCTCTCCTGACAGAACCCTGACAGTCTGACAGTTATGAACCAATTTTCCCCTCTAGTCTTCTTTTCGGACTTCCTCGTCCTCTTACCCCTTTTTCCAAATACTATGGCTACGGTCAGCGCCCAAGAATATCAATCTGTTTTCTCCGAGCTACAGGGTCTTCAAGAAAAATTTGTTGCCTTGGAACAAGAAAACCAACGATTGTTAGGGGATCTGCAACAAATTGCGCTAGAGAAACAGCAAACGCAACAAGAACATGGGGAGCTGCAAAAGCAACATGGGGAGTTAGCGTTACGTGTACAACAACTTGAAGCAACCATCATAGCGTTACAACAACAAGGATCAAGCCCCCAAGGATATCATAAAGAGCCCAAGATTGGACTTCCTGTGAAATTCGATGGAACGCGATCGCAATTCCGGGGATT
>JBBBWG010026316.1:0-10252 GCA_037176905.1 Azolla pinnata
GTTTGCCGCGTCGCGGCCAACTCGCGGCAAACTGTCGCGGCAAACAGCTATTCCTGTTGTAGTGTGAACGATTGAAAGAATATATAAGAAAATAAAAGAAGAGAGGAGATTGGATTGATAATAGAACAGTGAGTTTATTAGAATAGAATTCAGTACAAGAATGAGTTAAATAAAAGGTAGGCTCGGAGCTAAAGACTAGTATTGATCCGAACTTATTTGATATGACGTATTTGTCTCTATTTATAAGTTTTTATAGAATAGCCTAAGGATTTTTAAAATGGTTTAGAATGTTCTAGACCTAGAATATTTTAGGATATTCTAGAAAATTCTAGAATGTTTTAAGAAGTTCTAGAGTTTTCTCTAATACAATAATCATTATTAAAAAGTAGGCTTTATTATTTTATGTTGTGATAAGTTACCTTAATGGTTAGGTTTCGAATTTTGTAATACGCAATCTTGGGTTCACGGATTCACGGATATGTTCACGAGTTTATGACAGATATCTAGGCTCACTAAGATCTCATGTGTAATATTCATTTGAGTTTCATTTTATAATATATGAACTTGTAGATAAAAGACATGCTATAAAAGCTTGCAAGTATATGCTGAAAGAAACAATTTTGTTAGAAAGTCATACACACACTAATCATCAGAAATACGATGTTTATCACTAGAGTAAATTCTTGCATGCATGTTTCAATCTTTTAGTCCATGGACAACTGGACATGTAAGATAGAAATTTCCCTAAAATAACCACTGTTCAAAGACAGTTGCAATTGACAAATGATAGCTACTTGGGAAGCTACCTAAGTTTTTATTATAGTAGAACAAAAAATCCATTATACATACCTTTTTGAAAATTAATTCAACACACTACTCACTTCAGCAGCTTCATACTTCAAATTCAAAGCGAGATAAGAATTGTTCCAATCCCCCCAAACACCATATCTCTGAAAAGAGGCATAAGGAGTGCTTCAATATCAAAGTTGTTGCTTGCACAATAAATATCCATCCTATGCAATAAACAAAACAAATATGTACAAAGTAATTTCACAGAAAGAGAGAGAGAGAGAGAGAGAGAGAGAGAGAGCTTGTGAAACGGTGCTAAACATACATGTGATCTCTATACTATGAATCAAGGTATGTCTGCTTAAATTCTAACAATATAACCTAGGCTGCCATATTATGCTTGGTTTAACTCCACGGTTTGGCTCTTATGGTGGCATATTAACTCCACTTGGCCCTAGGCAAAAGTTTGATTTTACAAGAAGCTAGGTCATTTTTATATCATGAAGAGAGTTAGCCCGATTGCTTTTCAGTTGGAACTTATACCGCCCACAATTTCAGAACTCACTTGTCGATGCTTATCGTCTATCTTCAATCCCAAGAAGCACGCGTAGAGCACGCGCCATCTCCAGCACCCATCAAATTTCAAAGGTCGACAATATCCTCAACTCTTTTCTATATCAAAATACGTTGTCCATAAGACAAGGTATCCTTTTTCAAAGGTAAGCTGAGCTAGCCGAGAGTGAAAGTTACTCATTCCCATTTAAAAAGATATTCATGATATCTTCCCTAATGAATTTTTAGTTCGATTACGACCGAGATAAAATGTTAACCATTGAGTAGATCTCATTTCTTAGTGTTGCCCTAGTGAGCATTCTAGCTTATTAACTAGAAGAGGATAGGATTTTTAAACAATTTAAAGAGTATAGTTAGTTTACCAAACCTTTTTTTATAACCTTACTATATAAGCAATATAGGAGAATTTCTCATTCAAGGAAACTTCAGTACTAACCTAACAAAAACCTATCTCATTGTCGCTCCTCAAAGCATCACTTAAAAGAAGGATGCAACTATCGATGAATGATCTTCTTGACTTGTGCCAATTAATCGCACTAGTGCCACCGACATAGAAAACTCCAATACCTTTTCAAATTCTTTAGATTCTTTACCTCTCTTTCTCAATACCATCAACGCTTCCAACATAGCCAATCCTTTATTAGTGAAGGGTATTTTGGGGCTTTAAAAAAAAGGTACGAGCAAAAGTGGGTAACAATAATCTCACCATAGCAGACTGCAAGCTTAGAGCATATGTCGATAGATCACAATACGTCAGTTTGTATTAAGATTTAATCGAGCATTGGAAATCAAGTAGAAAAATAACTCGATTTCATTTTGATTTTATTTTGGCAATCTTGTCGGATATTTATCATTGATTAGGACACGGACAGCCGAAATCTTTTTAAGTCAGTCTTTGAAATCATCAAGAAGTAACTAACAAGACCGAGGATGTCGACTCGAAAAGGTCCTGTCCACCTGATTCGAGATACCAATATCGGGAAAGCGCTTTGCTCGCTACATACATGGATGATGGGATTGGTCAACAATCGGGGACGAATTACATCTACAAACAATCTGTCGATCAAATCAATAACTGGGTCACAAACCACTGTGATGGTAAAGAGAAAGGATGAGATCCATGGGCTATATCCTATGCATAGTAGTTAGTTATGAATGAAGCTCAAGCCTGATTACTGTTATTAGGATGGATTGATGGATGGATTGATTGATTGATTGATTGATTTATGGTCACAAGCAATGCATTGGACGCCAAACAAACGGCTAAGAGACAAGAAGAAGAAGAAGAAGAAGAAGAAGAAGAAGAAGAAGAAGAAGTATCTACCTACCCCCCCAATTGTGACGGGTGAGTAAAGTTGAATGAATGAATTGAAGAAGACGGTGCAGTCAAAAAAGGCGCTCTTTACTCTCTTTTTCTCTGCTTTTCTTCTGTGAAGAAGTAGAGAGATATGTATGACTCATATCTTTTGACCACCCACAACTCTTATATTATTATTGCCTGCTTGTCGGCTACTAACTAGTACTAACAATATGTAACTCCCAGGATCCATGCTGGTGTGGGCACGCACATACATACATACATACATACATACACTCGTATGTACGTACAAAATCTACTTTTTGAAGATGATGGATGGATGGGTGGATGTGCTTGGTGGATGGATTCTTCGGTTTCAGTTATAGCTTAGCTCGTAGATTTTGCTCGGAGGATGATGCTTCAGTACACAAATCATGCATGCATGTGTGGCATCATGTATGTAAAGGCTAGGTGTGTATATATGTATGTAGGTGTATGCATGTATGCATGTATGTATGTATGTATGCGTGTGTGTTGGAATGTATAGCATGGAATAGAATAGAATAGAAAGTTTTAACTATGCCCATGTATGTATGGATGGATGAATGTGCGGTGGGTGGAATTATGTTGTTGGGATTCACATGTCTTGTTTGCTTTTGCCTTGTTTGTTTGCTTCCTTTGGGTTTGTCTGTTTGTTGTTTGCTTTGTTTGCTTTGTTTGCTTTGTCGTGTTTGTTAGTTGCCCATGTGCAGCCGGCGAAGGAAAGAGGAGATCGAAAAAAGCGACGCTTGCACCAGCCAAGCAACCACTAGTGTCTCTCTTTTCTTTATCCGCAAGGACGAAATGAATGCGATTATTTACTTGCTAGACTGAAAGAAAGAAGCAAGCAACAACAACAACAATATCTCAAAGTGTTTCGTCTGGTCCTCTATGTTTTCCCCTTGAAGTAAAGGTCCTATGCAGCTATTGGTGCTAACCCAATATGATCGATCGCATGAATGAGAAAGGAGATGGAAAGAAGCAAAAGAAGAGACAGAATTCGGCCAAAGGAATGAGTTTTATGAATTAGCTCATCAGCTCCTCTAATACACTATATCTATACGTCTATGTATGAAATTGTTTGAAGACTGCATGGATGAGCTTCTTGCTGCATGGATGGATGCATGCCCGCATGCATGCATGCATGTGTATGTGTGTACGCGTGTGTATCACCCATGCATGGTATGTGTGTACATGCATGGGAGAGAATCTAATCGAATCTAGTCAAATCTAATCCGTTGAGTTCGCAACGCGCCACATGAAAGCTTCTACACATGCATGCATACATACATACATACATAATATGTGTCTTGACAAAATTATTAATTACTACATTTTAGTGCTTATTAAAATTAAGAATTACAAACCAATGCTTAGTTTTATCCCTCACTAAAACTAATTTTGTTAGTATCACGTTAATTTAAGGCCTCTGAATCCCATCTGGCTTCTTTTCTCCATCCTCAACAGATCCTCTATCGCATGTTATGGTAATCTCATGATCCTACTGCCTGTTACTTCCTAATCGCTTCGATTTCCAGTAATCAATTCTACTCCTTTCCTTACATCAACTAGTGCGACTTCCTAGTTGCCTCCCACTAATTGATTCGATTCCTTCTCCTACTACTATTGCTTTCTAATCGCTTCTTGCTAATCGACTAACAGAAGCCAGATAATATCGGAATGTAAATAATCTGGTGTTCATCAATTACCTGGGTGTTAATTTTGCGCCAGAGATAAAACCATGCAGTAATCTGTAATATCTAAATTTGAGTAGACGAAAAAAATGTAACTAATAAATTGGGTAGGCGTTTTTTTTTTGTAGTTTTCCCTACATAGACATACATACATACATACATACATACATACATACATACATATATCATTGTATGCATGTATATGCAGGTGAATGGTAAGGGCAGCGCAAATGCATGCATGGGATGCACATGAATTGCCATGCCATGCCATGCCCATGGCCTTCCATCATATCAGAAGAGAGAATCTTTAAGTCTCTGTTTTGTTTTTATACAAGAGATTTACATATGTACATTTAAAAAACCAAAAGAAAGGGATGCATATGTATGTATGTATGTGTGCGTGTGCGTGCATGGATGTAGCCGATGGTGGGTGGATAATACCATAGAACGAACCACATACCTTTGCAAAGCTGCAAACGCAATCGAGAATGATTCGAGCATTCGAGATGGATAAAATCAGCAAAAGTATGTTTCACACCAGAAGAATGGTAAATCTACTAGAAAGATTTAAAAGCTAAGAAATAAAAATAAATTTGTCTATAGAAAAAGGTGAAAATTATGATTAAGAAAAAAACAAAACAAGAAAAAACACATAACATTCCGCAAACATTTGGAAACTTACATTTATGTTTTGAGAAACCAGAAGCTTGCGAATTGTTACCTTCTATGGACGATACCAAAAAGAGTTGGGCCGCTTTTTTTTCCTCGCATTTTCTTTCTATTTCCTTATGAATGAATGAATGATGGGGATGGATGGGGATGGAGATCGGCGGTGGGGACAGCAATAAATGCTCTCCTCCATGCCATTTCCATGTAGCATGCGTGTATAATAATACGGTTGGGTACATACTAGTTACTAGTACATATACTAGTAATCCGAGTGTATGCATGTATGTATGTATGTATGTATTGTATGCGTGTGAAAACCAGTTAACGAATTTCAAGCCTGAGCCGAGTGACGCCCCACCTGGTGAGCTGCTCTAAAAGCCGCTTAAACTCGATTAAAATCTTTCATAGGTTTCGCACGATAAAACAGAACATGGAGAGTATCTGGCGCTCGCTACCAACAACTCGAGCATTCTATGGCTTTTGCACACAATCACTACACAGATTGAACCGTGATCGCAGCTGCGGTTTGAAGCGATGATGAAGCTATCTATATTTCATTCAAACCAAGCGGAACCCAAACTTTAGCGTCGCGTGAGCCAGAACTTAAAGACCAGTTCAGCTCCAATAAAGTGGAGAGTGCCATACATACACACACACACACACACACACTACACACATACATACGCACATGCATCATACGTAGAAAACCGACAAAATTCATAGACATAAATGATTAAAAGAAACAACAATCACCACGGTATATATACGTATGCGACATGTGTATATACGTATGTATAATGTATGTATGCGTGGCTGCATGTATGTATATGCAAGCAAAATATATATTGTAATTGGCCAACGAACGAATTGAAGATATGAATGATGTGTATATATTATATAACTCATAAATCAGGGGAAGGGGAAGGCGCGCCGAGCTCTTCAGATCATCATCACCATCATCATCATCATCATCATCATGATCATCATCATCATGAGAAGGCTCGGCTAAGCTAGCCTAAGCTAAGATCAGCTCAGCTCAGGTAGCGGTAGCAGCACTTCCTCCTCCTCCTTCTCCTTCTCCTTCTTCTTGCAGCAGCTCCGTCCACAAGAAGAAGAAGAAGAAGCAAGAAGAAGAAGAGAGCGGGCCTGGCAATGGAAACGCTTCTTCCGCGTTTCTTCTTCTTCTTCGGCTTACTCTTTCACTGCTGCTGCATCCTGCTCGCCAGCCGTTCTGTGCAATGCACCACCGCCACGGCCGCCCTTCAGCAGCAGCAGCAGCAGCAGCAGCAGCAGCAGCAGCAGCTAATACGCCAGGTACCTAGCTAACATCGTTCTCTGTCTCTAGAGGCGTCTTTTCTTAGTTACATTCTTTCCGGTAAGAATCCATCTATAGATAGTGTAGGAGTTGTGCTAACATCGTTCTCTGTCTCTTGAGGCGTCTTTTCTTAGTTAGATTCTTTCCGGTAAGAATCCATCCATAGATAGATGTAGGAGTTGTATGTGAAATTGTGTATGAAATGTTGCTTCCATTCCAGGAGGAGGAGGAGGAGGAGGAGGAGGGCGCTGCAGCAGCGAATTATGATGAGCACATGGACGCCGCCGCTGATTCTTACAGGCAATATCATGGAGGAGGAGGAGGAGGAGGGCATCATGGGAGCAATGTGGGGCACCATGGGCCCAACAAAGGGCACCATCCAGGGCATTACTATCACAAGCTGAAGCCATCGCCCAGCAATGGCGGAGGAGGAGGAGGAAGAGGAGGAGGTTCAACATCACCACCTGCAGGCACTGGTCTGCGCCAGTCGCGTGCGTTCTCAACCCTAAATCCCGAAACCCTAAACCCTAAATCGCTCTTCTTCTCATCTCTTCCATCTTCTTCTTCCATCTTCTTCTTCTTCTTCTTACCTTCTCCACTGCCTTACCACCATACTAACTAACTACTGCAAGCCGTGTGTTGCCTGTGCGTGTTACCTAATGCCTTTGCATCTTTCTTTCCTGCAGAGTGCGCCGGCGCTTGCGCCTTCCGCTGCTCCAAGGCCTTCACCCACAAGGCCTGCAACTTCTTCTGCAACAAGTGCTGCAACAAGTGCTTGTGCGTGCCGCCCGGAACCTACGGCAACAAGGAGCTCTGCCCCTGCTACAACAACTGGAAAACGCAGCAGGGCGGCCCCAAATGCCCCTAACTAACTATATCTACCCATCTTCTGTTATGGTTAGCTACAGCTAGCTTAGCTGCTACAATCAATGAATTCAGCTGCTTCCATAGCTGGCTGAATTGAACTACATACATACATATACCTACATTGAATCTACATATGAGTTTCAGTCACCCCTCCCAATTGCTAAGCTACCATAGCCTGCTGAGCGAGTGAGTGAATAGATCTCTACTCGTATGTATTAGCCATAGTGATGCTTCTCTCTCTCCTCTACCTCTAACAGCTTCCCCTTTAGAATGTATGCGCATCCCCTTGATGTGGGTGTTTTATGTTTCGATCGACTCTACTGTAACCCCGCTTTTCATGCTGCTCAATCATTCTTGTTGCTGATTCACGAGTTTTTGTGCCAATTTCTACTACTACTAGCTGCTAAATGTGCTGTATACCTGATTCCTCCTCCATTTCTAGTTGCAATCGACTCATCACGAAATTCTCCTCAAATCTGCCTGCCTGCCTGCCTGCCTGAATGAATGAATGAATGAATGAATGAATGAATGAATGGAATGGTGCTGATTGAGTGGATCCGGATCATCATCATCATCATCGTCATCATCATCATAATGTTCCCTTCTTCTAGAACTCTTCCACTATCTGAATCTGATTCAGCAGCACCTAAGTTTCCATGAAAGCTCGAAGCATTAGGCCATAATATAAGCTCTTATCAAACTAATTACACGGCTCTATCTATCTAATGATGGATGGGCACACTTCAAAAGCCTCTATCCTCCTAATCAAAGAAGGAACGGCCCGTGACCCAGGCCCACCCACCCCCAAATTCCCAAAAGTCTCTCTCATTTATGCAGAGCCGTATCCGTATATGTGTGAATGCATGAACCGGTCATGCAGGATTCACTAGTACAGTTGTAGCTGGACTTTATCATGAGATTCCTTGATTTCAACTCTTTCGTTTAGATCGTGAGAAAGGCATCCAATCACATCATACAACCGACCTCTCCCTCCCCCAATTGTACTTTCGTACTGACTGTATACAAGCAAACATGTGATGGTGAAGGCCAATGTCCTTTTCCTCCACTGCATTCCATATATATATATATATCTATCTGTGTACAAGAAAGATCCTTGGATGTGTACAATTGGAGCCCAAATGGTGAATTTACTGTGATGTGGTAAAAAAGATATTGTGGTTGCCAATGTTATGGACTTTAACCGAATCAAATCCATTGCTCTCTTTCATAGTTATGCCTCAGGAAGGAGGTTTCAAGAGTCTTTTCGTCTCTCTCGAATAGTGTATACATCTTCTATTTTCCTGTCTAGGAAGAAGTCATCGTGTCGCGAAAGCATTAGCCTCGCGAGGTGTGTTGTAACTGAATTTCTTTCTGTATATTCTTGCTTTGCTTGCTTGCTTGAAAGAGCAGCAAAAGTCTTGTACCACTCTGAGTTTGTTACGACTGATTTCGAAGCCAAAAATGATTCCAAGAACCGACGAATCAAAGCCTTGGGTTCTTGATTGGGCACGTTGACGTCGCTGCAACGTTACGTACCCCTACGACCAAGAAGAGTAGGAAATCTGAAAGAATGGACATTAAAATAGGCTTCAAGCAGCAGCATCGATGGCTGTTCCGCTTATTAGATGATAATAGTCAACCATTTAAGTTCTTGGGGGAGAGTGCTTAATGCACGATTTGCGAAATGTTAGCTACCAAACGAAACTCCTATGTGTTATCATGCACCTATTGGTCTTAGAAGATGTTTGTGTATCTTTCTTTCTCTCTGCCAAGGAAGAAGATTAGCAAAGTCGAATAAGAAGAGCTTACACCGATAATTTAAACAGAAGCAGCTGAACTCAATTTGGTAAGGGCACTAATTCGCGCAGTGAGCGCCTGAAATCCAATCCTTTCATCAGGTGAGGTGCCTTACATCACTGAATATGTGTGGGTCACATCTAGATTGCACCTTAGTGTATTGAATATTGTAACCCACCCTCCAAGAGACCTCAAATGAAAAGTCGCGCAGCTCCTTGTTATAGATTCAAATGCTAGGCTGTGGTTGTCGTCTTCTCCTTGTCAATCCTTATCAATTGATTCTTATCATTAAAGTCTAGCTAACAAACGAGCTGAAAATTAAGGAAGATATATACAAAACCAAATCACCTAACCAACCCCCTAATGATGGTATGGAGAGAGATTTTGTTATACATGATTAAGTGTGAAAAGGCCAAAACTGGTCTTTCACTTAGTAGTGTGTGGAGAGAAAGAGAGAGAGCAAGGTGAACCACGGGCAGAACGGCCAACTGTTCTCCCTCCCGGTTGTGACTTCCATCCTTCTCCTCTGTGCAGTAGCCTTCTCCTCTCTGCTGTAATCTTCCTCGCTCTCAATAAACACCTCCAGTTGTATCCTACTGCTCACCCCCCTCTTTCCTGTTGTGTACTCTGCAACTCGCCTAGGAGCATTGCTCCTCTTCTTCCTTTGCTGTCTTGCATAAAAGATCTAGAGCAGAACCGAGCATCCCTGCTCCACCGCCTCATATCAATGGTATCAGAGCTTGGTTACAGCAATAGGAAGCCTTGGAGTTTGCAGTAGTGAGTGTTGAAGAGCGAGCACTGGACATCCGTGCGGGGAGCATTGGAGAATCGGGCTTGGTTGAAACATCCGGCATTGAAGGAAACAACTTGTTATTCACAGGTATTCCCCTGAACATTGTTGCATAAAGAACAGGTAATATTGCGTAAAAAAAGAAACATTTCGAATATTCCCTCAGATACTACAAGAAATCATAAGTTTTTGTTTTATGTTTCAAAAGTCTTTGATACTAGTGTCAACAAATTTAGAAAAGAGCCCAAAAATATAACAATTTGTAACAATTTTGTTTTTTTGAAAACACAGAAATCTTCTCAAAATTGATGTTTGTCAAAAAAACTTTAAAAATTTTAAGATATATATATGATAATAATGAATTAAATCAATAGAGTTAACATTTAACAGTAAATATAGAGTGACCATGATCAATACATTTA
>JBBBWG010026317.1:0-10251 GCA_037176905.1 Azolla pinnata
GATGTTATGGAGATGAATGACGTTATTGCCGGATAGGATGAGAAAGGCGTAATGGCACGGGATGCATATGAAAATTCATAAAAATGAGATGAAATTGGCAGTGTGGTCCCCCATTTCAGGCTATTTAACTTAAATATCTCGAGAATCTTGAGAGAGATCATATAAACATTTGTGTGCAAGTAATATGCATGGAATGTCCTTAACAAATATTCGCTCCTTATAGTTAAATTCAGGAATTTCGAAGAGCATCCACAAAATGAAAATAATTTTGATGGAGTTTTTGTAAAGCCTTGCTTTGTATTGCGTTTGATATCAACTCTTGTGTTTGCTTATTTCAATCCTTATTTGTATCTTCTTCTTCTTTTCCTCCTCCTCCGTAACTTCATCAACCTCCTCCTCCGTAACTTCATCCTCCTCCTCCTCCTCCTCCGTAACTTCATCAACCTCCTCCTCCGTAACTTCATCAACCTGTAATCATAGCAGATGGAGAAATGCAATTCTTTCACGTAGTATATTGAGAAAAGAATTTCAATGGAGTTTTTGTGAAGCCTTGCTTTGTATTGTGTTTGCTCATTTTAATCCTTATTTGTATGTTCTTCTTCTCCTCCTCCTCCTCCATGACTTCATCAACCGATAATCAAAGCAAATGGAGAAATGCAATTCTTTCATGTAATATATTGAGAAAAGAATTTCGAAGGAGTTTTTGTGAAGCCTTGCTTTGTATTGTGTTTGATATCAACTCTTGTGTTTGCTTATTTTCAATCCTTATTTGTATCTTCCTCTTCTTTTCCTCCTCCTCCTCAATAACTTCATCAACATGTAATTAGAGCAAATGGGGAAATGCGATTCTTTCATGTAGTATATTGAGAAAAGAATTTCGATGGAGTTTTTTTGAAGCCTTGCTTTGTATTGTGTTTGATATCAACTCTTGTGTTTGCTTATTTTCAATCCTTATTTGTATCTTCCTCTTCTTTTTCTTCTCCTCCTCCTCGTCCATAACTTCATCAACCTATAATCAGAGCAGATGGAGAAATGCCATTCTTTCGTGTAGTATGTTGAGAAACGAATTTCGACGGAGTTTCTGTGAATCTTTGCTTTGTAATATGTTGATATCAACTCTTGTATTTGCTTATTTCAATCCTAATTTGTATCTTCTTCATCTTCATTCTTTTTCTTTCTTCTTCTTCTTCTTCTTTTTTCTTCTTCTTCTTCTCCACCATAACTTCATCAACCTGTAATCAGAACGGATGGAGAAATGCGGGGAGTTTGGACTGTCTTGGCCGGCATGGCTGCAAGGTAGGAGAATGCGGGATCAACCATACGCAGAGCTATGGCACCTGGATTAGGGTTTTGGGTTTGTCTTGAAGCCAAATGATGATGCCCATGGGAAATAGGTATGGATGCCTGATGACAAGAACGATCCACGATCCTTCAGCAGCGGTCTGATTTTGCGATGTTGAGGCTAGGACAGGGCAGGGCATGGTCTGATTTCAATGGCGGAACGAAGGTCAGGGGACATCCATGGCTGACCGCAGAGCAGGGAGAACACGAAGAAATGGAGGAGCATGAGCAGATGTACATGCAGCCACGGAGTGAGAGATGAAGCGGCTTGGAAACGACATAATCGATCAGCAAGCCCTGAAACAGCGCTCATCTGCATTCGTAGATTCATTCAAGGTTTGTGCCAGGAAGAAGGATCTGCACACAGGTGAGAAGTTACATGGCGAAGTGGTGAAGGAACGCTTGCTCCAGGAAAACGCCTACATAGCTACCGCTATCATTCACATGTATGGCAAATGTGGCTCTCTTTCGAAAGCTCAGCAGGTGCTGCAAGGGATGCGTGAAAGAGATGAAGTGTGCTGGAATGCTCTCATTTCGGGGTATGCGAACAATGGCCAAGGTCGAGAAGCCATAGCTTGTTTCCAGAGAATGCGAGGAGAAGCTGTCTCCCCCGATGAGGTCACCTTTGCCTGCATCCTCAAGTCGTGCGGCAAGCTAAGGGCCATAGCCGAGGGCAAGCGAGTTCACGAGGAGATCGCTAGCAAGCGCTTGCTCCGGAAAAGCATCGTGCTCGGAAATGCGTTGCTGGACATGTATGCAAAATGCAGCATGGTGGAGCAGGCGGAACGGGTGCTCGGAGAGCTTCCTCTCCGGAACGTGGTCTCTTGGTCGACGCTGATGGCAGGATATGTTCAGATCGGCAGAGGCGCCGAAGCTCTCGCTTGCTTCGAACGTATGCAAAGAGAGGGAATCCATCCTAATGAATTCTCCTACGCTTGCACCGTGAGAGCCTGCGCCAGCATACGAGACATCGGCAAGGGTGCGATCCTGCATCAAGAGATCGTGAACGGAGGCTTTACGAAGCACAGCGCTGTCCTCGGCAACGCCCTGGTGGACATGTATGCCAGATGTGGTCAGCTAGCGAGAGCACAGCAAGTTCTCGATGGGCTCTCTGTTCGAGATGTTGTTTCTTGGTCGGCCTTGATCGCAGGTTATGCCCGAGACAGGCATGGCCATGAAGCGATCGGGCTGTATGACAGGATGTGCAGGGAAGGCCTCTCTCCGGACGAGGTCACCTTCACTTGTGTACTCAATGCATGTGGCCACATTCGAGCTTTCGACAAAGGCCAGGAGCTTTTCCATGAGATCTCGAACCGTGGCCTCTTGGATAAGAACATCATGGTCGGAAATGCGCTGGTCGACATGTTTTGCAAATGTGGTGCTCTCGGCAAAGCCCGCCAGATTCTTGAAGGCCTTCCTCTCCGGAACGTGGTCTCATGGTCCTCACTTATCGCAGGCTATGCGCAAGAGGGTCAGCATAGTCAAGCCCTAACCTGTTTCTCGAGAATGCAAGCCGAGGGCCTCTCCCCAGATAATGTGGCTTTTCTATGCATTCTCAGCGCTTGTAGCCGCTGCGGAGAACTTGATGTAGCTCAGACACACTATGAGAGTATGAGCAGGAGATATGGGATCTTGCCACAGGCCGAGCATCATACCTGCATGGTCTCTGTCTTCGGGCGAGTGGGGTGCTTTGAGAAGGTTATGTCTGTGATTGAGACAATGCCACCGGGCGATGATCATCCCTCAGTCTGGCTTGCTCTCTTGCAGTCTTGTCGAAAATGGGGAAATGTTAAGCTTGGGAGATTGGCTTTCGACCGTGCAATACAAATCGATCACAATCTTTCGACTGCGTATGTACTCATGTGTGACGTTTATGCCACTGCAGGCATGTCAGAGGATGCAATGATGGTCGAAACCATGCGAATGGATATGGAGAGAGATCAAGATGTGTGAGCTTCTTTAACTGACCTTTATTGTTGTGATTCTATCAAACCAGGGCAGCAGTAAACTTCGCAGCGCATGTTTTGGACTTGTCTCCAACAAGAGCATGGTGGGGAAAGGATTTTAATCGATGGGAGCTATGCATTTCCAAGTGTTTCAACTTGTATGGAAGCATGTTGTTCTTTAAATAAGCACTGTGAAAGCATTTGAATTGATGGCAAGTCCCAGTATAACTATGAGATATGCATTTTTACAGGTAGCAAACTGATGTGATTCCAGAGCAACATAGCTAGAAGTGTATCCAAAGTACCATTGGTCTTGTTCGCAGCTTGTGTAGCCTAACAGAAATGTGCTTCTGAATCTAGATGAGATTTGCTGACTACAGAGAATCATTGTACAGTCATATATTTCAATGTCAATGCAACCAATCCATAGTTTACAATCTATGTATGTGGGCCAAAACAGCATATGGTATCATCTCCCAGAGGTACGCCGAGAAGAGGGCGAGGCTACACCGAGCTTCAATCGTCGGCCTTCGATCTCCTGATGAAAAAAGAACAATGGAACTCATATTCTCCTTTCTAATGCAGAAATCTGCAGACAGTCAAAGATGCTTATACATGTGTTCTTTTTGGTACATTATGTGAGCTGCACTTACACAGCCATTGAGCACAGATATGGCTCTTTGTACTTCAGCCGGTGTCGACATAACCACAAAACCGAAGCCACAGGACCTCCCATTGATGCGATCCCGCACAACTTCCGCTCGATGCACTGTGCCATGGGCACTCAAAAGCTGTTGAAGAGATGCATCATTCACCCTCCATGGCAGATTGCCGATGTATAGCCTGTTCGAGAGCATGCTTGAATTGCGCAGCTCCAAAGTTACTGGCATCTTGTTTCTGCCGATAACGACACTGGGAGAGTGACCTCTTTGACCTACTCTCACAAGGTCCACTCTAACACATCTTTCTTGAAACCTCTACAAAAGAGAAAGCTTCCACTAGCTCAGCAAAATGCTCATGTGCAGATTGAGAAATCGGAACTATATCTACACTCCTCGAGCATAGGAACAGAAGAGAGAATTACTGCTCCATTTAACTGGGCCATTGCAGCATACGCCTGATCGAGACTCGTAAGCGTAACATAGGCAGATGCAGTCCCCGCATTTGGGTGATTCCGAATCTTGAAATACCAAATTGAACAAGAAGATGAGCTACTTTGAGAAACAGTTTGACAGCAAATGGACGTATCCGTCCATCTATGGGGTATGGATGCATACAGGCATAGTAGATCTATGCATATGTCGGTATATAAATGCAGAAATTGATATCATCCATCGATCCATGGGCATATGCAAACACACACATTCATTCATTTAGTTAATTAAGCATTCATCCAGTTATCCATTTTACCAAATGCATATCATACTATGACATACATGTCTCGATCATACATATTTCCTTCACATTTTTACATGCATAGATGCAATTGCATATGTTCCTTTGCTAAATGTATGCATACCCCTATCTGTTACGTACATCGGAGCAGCCATCCATCCTGTGCACATATACATGCATGCATGCATGCATGCATCTGGATGGGCATTACATTACACACCTCAAGGCTCTCTACATCGACACCACATGATCCGAAATGCTCCAGAAGTGCATGCTGGTCGCAAGGACAAGGGAGGTTGAAGAGCTTAAGTTTGGCCGATGTCGGAATGGCCTTTGGGAAGGGCACATTGCTGTACAAGCCATGGGAAGAGAGGGCAATGGGCATGCATGCTTGATGTCTCCTGTTAGAATGATGATGGAAGGTGCTGCTTGTGTTTCGTGCGAAAGGGCCAGGCTGATCTGTGGGTATGGTGTTCTGCGTCTTCTTCGAATGTGATATCAAATGAGTTGATGTGGATAAGGAAGCCATGTACTGTTCTGTAGGTGATCTCTTCCTGCAAATTGGCAAACTTCAGTGTATTTCTATGGGTGTGTTGCAAATTCAATGGAACTTTATGAGCCACTACTTTTTCAAAGTTTGCTGGCCCTGAAATTGTGGCTGCTATTCATTTGCATTCTGAGTCACTAAAAATAAAGCGACATTAGTCATATTGGAAAACATTTATAAACAGAGATAGCTCCTGCTGCTACAATGTTTACTAACCTTGGTTTTGTGTTCAGGGTTTAGGGTTTAGGGTTTATATAGATTGTAAAACCATATATGATCATGTATTTTCCGCCTTCTTGTGTATTAGATAACTCAAAATTAAAAAAAACCGGCCCTGAAAAAAAAATAGTAGCCTGTTTTTTGGCTGGTATTCATTTGCATCTAGAGTCACTAAAAATAGAGTGACATTAGTCATATTGGAAAGCATATAAAAACAAAGATAACTCTTTTGTTACAATGCTTACCAACCTCGGTTTAGGTTTTTGGGTTTAGGGTTCATATAGATTGTAAAGCCATATATGATCATGTATTTTCTGCTGTCTTGTGCATTAGACAACTCAAATTCATTCTTAAAGTTGATCATCGTATTAGTTTTGTTAGGTGGGTTGCTTACGTGCAACATTGGTTTGGATCATGAGGTAAGTCTTTTGCCATTTTTCCTGATCTCATCGTAAGCAGGTGAGGGCCAATTCCAGAAAGGATTGAGGGTGTGAATGGATTTAATTCTACAACATCTAGCAAGTTGCAGCTATGGGCCCAATTAGGTTCATTTCGGTCGAGTTTCTAAAACTCTATACCAAACTCAATTGGACCAGACCATTCACACAAAACAAGTAAACTCTTTGGGACCATCGTGGTGTTTAAAATAAACTAGTTAGAGTTAAACCACTTAATCCGAATCAATTCATGAAAACTTGAGCTTATGCCAAACTGTTTAGTTAAAAACGTTTTTGGAAATAATCCAAACTGATTAAACCAGTCAAACTAGTCATTAGATTAGTTAAAATCAACAAATATTTTATATACATTTGTTCACGAATGCGATAGATTTGTTGTTTGATGAGAGTCTGAGAGAGTCTATTATCTAGTTTACAAAATGACGGGTAGTAAAAATGAGAAAGAAAGTGAAATAAACTAAACCATTAATCTAATATTTAAAGTGAAATACAAACCAAACCTTTGGTTTTTGAGTCGAACATCCAAATTGATTAAAACCATTTAACTATGTTTAAAACTAAATAGAATCTCTATTTTTTTATAAAACAACTACAAGGTTATAAGTTACACCTTAAGGATGGTACTTTACTAGCATGCCAAGGATCCATGCTAGCATAGTGTTAGCATTTATGGTTGGTGGCACAAACTTGCATGTAATTTGGCCACACTAACTACTCGAAGTGAATGATTTCACGCAAGCTAGTTTTGGATGCTAACCCTTCTGCAATAAAAAAGATTCGAAAAAGATGGGAGAGAGAGAGAGAGATGGATCGTAAGAAAAAAAACATAGTCTTTAATTGGAGTTTTGCTCATAACTTTCTCATTTCAATTTGAAGAACAAAATATTGATCATCTGAATCAATAAGAGGATATAGATATGGTGCTAAAAGCCTTTATATGCCCAAGTTGTGGTTAAAAGTGAGGATTTCTAACAAATTTGGATAGATTTCTAAAAAATTCACAAATTTTGAAAAATTTAGACAAATTCTAAAAGGATTTTAAACAAGGTAAGACATATGAAAGGATTTCTACAAGTTCTAACAAATTCTAACAAATTCAGACAAATTTCTAACGAATTTTGAAAAATTCTTAAAAATTCATACAAATTCTAAAAGGGTTTCAAACAAATTAGGAAATTTGAATGGATTTCTAACAAGTTCTGACAAATTCAGACAAATTTATAACAAATTCTGACAAATTCTCAAAAAATGATACAAATTTTGAAAGGATTTCAGACAAATTAAGACATCTGAAAGGATTTATAACTAACCATCGACTTCCAAATCTGTTACTCATCTACGCACTCTTTTCTTACACACACTACAATTATAAACCAAATGGAGGCGCAAGAAAAGCTCACGAATGGATAGTGAAATCATTTGGCCAATTCTTGAATATATACAGGTTTGCACGAGAACGTATCAAAATTATAGATAACGGTAACATTTTTGTACTTATTTCAAAAACACTTTTCGAATATTTAAGGGATAAGACGTGCGACAAAAAGCGTAACATTTTTGTACTTATTGAAAAACAATTTTCGAGTATTTCAAAGCTAATAAGAGGTGTGAGAAAACCTTTTATTGCTTCTCTCATCGCCACTAGGCCTTTGCAACTTAACCTCGAGCAGCGGTAAATTGCGTAACCCATGTTTTTGAGTCACGCTACTGAAAACCACAATAGCTTTACGTAAATCGTGAGGTCGACCTAACCGATCAATAATAATTCCGTGACCACCTATATCCGTCGTGTCGTACCATCAATTATCGAAGCAGCTTTTCTTATCCAAATAATTGAGAAGATAAAGACACGACTCTAGTTAGAATCATGACGTCGCCGACCATGGGGCTAGAACCCATGACCACAAGGTTAAGAGCCTTGCGCTCTACCAACTGAGCTAGGTCGGCGATAGCCGAGTCGTATCTCGCGTTCTTGAGAGGTTTCATCTCATATTGGTACATACTAATTAAGCACGGCGACAATGCTCAGCTCAAGTTCCTTACACGACTAAGAAAGCTTTACGCAATGAAAAGGTTGTGGTTCGGAACGCCATGGATGGTAACTTGATCCATTATACGACCGCAAGCCTCTGCGCTATGCTGGTCAGGGCTCCGTGATCAGGATATTTCCGAGTAGCGATTCATTCGTCGCAGGAGAGCCAAGTTGGTATCGCTTTAGGTAGCTTGTAAGCATTGCGATTCCGTTTAGGGGAGGACCAAACCGAGTTTCGCGCTTCCTAACATCTTTCGACTTTACATTGTTATCATCTTGTGTGGTATCGATTACCTAGAGCACAAACCTTGGGCTCTAACCCTAAGATCAGAGGACCGGGAGCCGTCAGACAGCACTAAACATTAAAGCTACAAAAATAAACCTTTAAAGCCCGACATTTTGCAGACGCTCTTCGAAATTCCCGGATCTAACTATAACAAGCGAACCCTTCGTCAAGGACATTCCGCACATACCGCTTGTACGCAAATGTTTGTACGATTGCTCTCAAGATTCTCGAGATATTTAAGTTGAATAGCCTAAAATGGGGGACCACGCTGTCGATTTCGCCTCATTTTTACAGATTTTCGCATGCATCCCGTGTCCTTGCGTCTTTCCCGTCCTATATGGCAACAAGGTCATTCGTCTCCATAACATCTCTTGATCCGGTTCGAGTCTTCGGTGATGATGTTCAGCTTCTAATTTTCTAACCAATCACGGCTTCTCTTCGACATTGATGACCTCCAGAAAGAACCTCACAAGCACCCGACCGATTGACGACGACCCCAATTCACTAAACCTTGCTCTTTCGTGATTCCTGTTTGTTGCCCCTTGGACTCCAACTACTAGGTCAATGACAAGCCATCGACTTCTAAATCTGTTGCTCATCTAGGCACTTTTTTCTTGCACGTACTATACAATTATAAACCAAAGGGAGGCACAAAAAAAGCTCATGAATGGATAGCGAAATCATTTGGCCAATTCTTGAACAGATACAAGCACTACAAGGTATTGGGTTGTTTGTCACGACAGTTTGCCACGAGTATATCCGCGACTTTTTTCAAAAAGTTTTTTTTTACGCTCCATTTACCGCGACCATATGCGTTGATAGCTGCAAAATTTGACGCGCCATTTACAACGAGCTTGCTACAAACTTACAAAACCTTGTCACAGACAAAATTTGAACTAGTGACCTCATTTCACACAATTAAGTCATCTAGCCAATTCGACTAACAAACACTTATATAATATAATTATAAATATATATTTATTATTATTATTTACAATGTTTAAAATCATAGATCTATTCATATACAAATCAATATGCATGAATGCATCTAAATAAACATACAAATCTACATACACATGTAGATATACATGAATATATAAATATTTATACGTATCTATGTATGCATATAAAAGCGAATATGAATCAGACATGTGGATGCATATATAAGTGAATATGTATGTATTGATAATTATACAAGTGAATTTGCATGTAAGTTTCAATATACAGGTGAATGTGCTTGTATCTAACCATTTACAGTTCAATCTACATCAAACATGTACATATATAGATGAATCTGCATATTTCTATGCATGCACACCAAATATACATTAAAAAATGAATATTTAGACGAATATGCTTGCATGTATGCATGTACAAGTGAATGCATACTAATATAAGTTAATTTGTAGCTATGTTTCAATAAACTCGCGGCAAAAAACGCGCAATGTTGCAACAAACTCGTGACAAACAACATGGTTATGTTGCAGCAAAATGTGTACCAATAATACAATTTTGCCGCGTGTTTGTTGGAAAATTGCCGCGACCATACTACAACATTGGTTTGAAACAAGCAAGTGGTCTAGCCAATCAATCCAACATACAATGATGTAATATATTTACTAAATTGGATATACAATGATTACTATCCAATTATCTATCCATTGGTATAGAGAAGATTCAAGATGGTTACGACCATCCGTAACTTCCGACCGGCGTGCAAAGACTTCTGTATACTGAGAGTTCTCGGCGACGTCTTCTGCCGTAACACACATCATTGTGTTTGTCTCGACGTCAGGGAGAGAACAAGAGAAAGGGAACTGATTTTGGAGTAACCCACAGGGAGTTACGACCGTTTTATTGTAGCCTGTAGTAAAACGTTTTCTCGCGGTCTATTTCGTGCAGTGTACGACTAGATCACGATTTCGACAGTCGTACTCTCTTCGACAGTGTTTCGTACACACTCCGGGCAGAGCCAGTGGCTTGTGCTCACTTCGTGTAGAAGTACTTTGGCCGAAATCCGCTTCGGA
>JBBBWG010026318.1:0-10250 GCA_037176905.1 Azolla pinnata
CCCCGACTGTCTTATTTTCCGTAATATTACGTAATTACGGCTTCGCCGTAATTCCGTAAAATCCCGGCCAACACTATAGCCACAATACCTTGTAGTGAATTTCTTCCCCAACAAGTAATGATGGAGCTTCGTCATGCTATAAATCATTCCAAGCACCTCCCGTTCTATTGTCAAGTAATTCCTCTCCACCTTCGACAATCGACTGCTCACAGTGAGTACCGACTCTTTTTGTACATTTACATGAGCATGCTCTCATTTGCGGTGTCCAATGCGTCCACAAAAACATGGAGCTTTCTTTCCCAATTTGGGGGTAGTATGACCGAAGCGTGAGACAGAAATACCTTCAAGGCTGTGAAAGCCTTACCTTCTCCCTCAGCCCATGTAAACAGTTAGCGGTGTCGCAAATTACGACGAGGATACGTGAAAGTTGAGACAGGACCTCGGGGCCTCCGACCAGAGAATACCAGAATCGTGTGTTTCGTTTATCGGAAGAGTTGAAATGAATAAAATTTAATAATAATCATTAACAATAGAAAAGAGATTACAAACTATCCTCAAGAGTAGGTTTACAAGGCTTCCCCGATTGACAAGGCTTCAGATTCGGATTTTAAGAGTTTAGGAGAGAGAGAGCAGATTAGGGTTTGATAAGCGAATTTGGGAGAGAGAGCAGATTAGGGTTTGATGGGCGAATTTGGGGGAGAGAGAGCAGATTAGGGTTTGATGGGCCAATTTGGAAGAGAGACCAGATTAGGGTTTGATTTAGAGTTTAGGAGATGGGTTCCTCCAGAGAGCAAGGGAGCCGAAGGAAAAAGAAGAAGCTGCAACAGCCGAAAGAGAAGATGAAGAAGAAGTAGAGTTAGGGTTTGGGCAAGATGAGCCTACCACACACGGCCGAACTCGTCCACGTGTACGGTCCTCACTCGTCCGCATACGGTCCGCACTTGTCTGCATACAGTCCGTACTCGTTTCCGAAAAATTACAAAACGTGGACGCAGACGCACCCAGCACTACAAAAAGTTGCCGCCCGCATAAAGTGCTACAAAGCTCCCTAAAGAACGCAAATGAAACTTATGTTTTAAGGATTGCTTATATTCTCCTAGATCTGAACCTTGCTTGCTCATGTGGGATATAGCATTTTCCCGCCTCACTAAGTCTTCTAGCTTGAATCATCCATTACTTTCACCGTACTTGCCTGATTCACATGTCGTAAAATACTTTTGGGAGCTTTTAGGACCTTAATTTCGTCAAACCAAACTACTAAGCTAATATAAAATTATTATGTTTCATATCGTGTGTGAAGAGACACACGACATTCGCCCCCACCAAACTTGCACATCCTCCGGTATGTGCCAATTTCGATGAGGCTTTTCTGTTGGTTATTCTACTTCACTGTCGATGTTCAAGACAGAATCGTCTAGAGTTTCGAATCCGATTTCAATTCTATCTCTTCTCTTGAAGACATTGATTCTTTTACCAGCAATTGGCAAGGCAAGTGGTGTACCATCAAGTTCCGCCAAACGATATGTCGTATTATCTTCAACTTTCTTTACCATATATGGTCAAAACCATCGCTGCGAAAATTTTCAAACTGTTATCTAGGTTACTATCGTAGACAAGCACCCAATCTCCTTCAATGATTCTCCTTGGGCGAAGACGATGTCGTGTGTCGAAGTCTTTCTTGTTTTTCAGTCTTGCATTCTTTATTCGTGTTATTGACACTTCAGCCCATAATGCAATAGGTAGTACACGCGGCCATTCTCCTATTCTCCCATGGCACGCTTTCACTAAGGCCTTCACGATAGGTCCATGTCCACGCTCCACTTTTCCGTTTTCTTCGTTGCTTCGTGGAGCGATAACTTGATTCCCATTCTGGAGAAGAATTCTCTAGCTTCGTTGGTATCCAACTCTCCTCTATTAGCCACAATCTTGCCAATGCATCCATATCTGCGAATAACATATTCAAGAAGGAATCTACATATCAATGACGTCTCCTTAGTTCTTAATGCTCGACCTTCAACTTGGTTGGTAAGATCCTCCCTTGCAAGCACGAGATACTTCATTTGCGATTGCCCCATTGGCATCATTACGATGTTGACCATCCATTTGTAATGTATCGCCAGCGGGTAAGTTGGATGGAGTTCGTCTCGATGGCGAAGATTGGAGAAGAACTGGCATTCCTTGCATGTTTCCACATAAGCTGCTACATCTTTCTAGATTCTTGGCCACCAATACTTCTCCTTAAGCTTTGCGAATGTGGCCCATAATCCGCGATGGCCTGCCCAAGCACTATTATGAAACTCCGACATGAGTTTTTGTCGGTCTTCCAACTTGCAAACAACCTGCATTGGAGTTCCGCTCTTTTTCTTCGCATGCCGCCAAAGAGTTCCATCCTTAAGAAAATACTTGTATGCCTTCTTACGAATTCGATGGAAATCTTCCATTGACCAGGATTCATCTCGTTGAAGTTTTCGCAAGTATCTCCCGATCTCCACGAATTCGCCTTCATAGTCCTCTTCTACGAAAGTTGTTAGCACGCGAGCATAGGAACTTCTGAAGAAGTCCAAGCTCATCTCCTCTTCATCAGAACGTGGATCTTCTTCTTCGTCGTATCTTGCTGTTGATAGCATCCCAGCTACATGTCCGATCTCCGGATTGAGTGACTTGACATATGCGATCCATCGTAACATGGCGATATCTGGTGTATTACAGCCAGATACCATACCCAAGATGGGTAGGCATTCTGTCTCGATTACCACTTCAGCTCTAATAAGGTAGTTACGATCAAACTTGATTGCTGAGACAATTTCTCACAGCTCCCTCTTCACTTGGTTGTACCTTCTCTGCCTGTCACTTAGCACCTTTGCCCCGAACCGAATTGCATATCGATTGCGATCCTCGTCCTCTTGGTTAATAACCCATCCGATTCCGGTCAGACTAGTATCTACAGTCACAAAAATAGGCTTGCCATCGGAATAGTCCACCTTCCGTAATGCGGGTGACTCCATCAGTAATTTCTTCAGTCTTCGAATGGCTAATGTATGCTCACTCGTCCATTCAAACCTGCGCTTCTTCTTCAGCAGACCATACAATGGCTCGACAATATGAGCATAGTGTGGTATCCAAATATGATAAAATGCACACGCTCCAAGGAACCTTTGAACCTCCGTTTGAGACACGCATTCCTCCTTCATAAAATGCACACGCTCCACGGAACCTTCGAACCTCCGTTTGAGTTCACTTTGGATGGCGAGGGTTTTCGGCCGTATGCTCCACATAAGTGACCCACCACCACGATCTCCGGCTGTCCAAATGACGACTTTTCTCCTGAAAATGTCAGATTCCCTTCTTCGAGTCTTTGCAATACCTTCTCGCAATCTTTCACATGATCTATGACGAACTTCCTGCGTCCATCCTTGTTTTTCGCCTAATCCTTCTCCTCATCCAAGCATCTCTTGATCGGAATTTCATCCAAGAAGGGTATCGTGATATCTTGATGCAATCCTTCAAGACCTTGTTCATGGCGTTCACCATATGTGCCACCGAGTCTGTCGCACCTTGAGGCAAGGTACACATCCGCACCAATCCGATTGGAGTCCTCATGGTCGTAATAACTCGACTATCTACCACCAATTGGAACTAATCATACCCGGAGTAAAGATCGCCAATGGAGTAGATGGATCAACTTGCAAATGCTTCGGCAAATTCGTCCACACTTGGCTCAATTCCAGCATTCCGAATCATCACCTTGTTCACGGGTTATTCCCATTTCCACCTTCTCCTTCAAGAGCTCGAATAGCTTCGATTCCAGTATCGGCTCTTGGAACCGGTATCGGCTTTCGATTCCAAGGTACATGCGGTACCGGATCACCATCGGTTCGACCATCCTTTGATCAACACACCCGATTTCTTGTGGCGTAAACGCGAAAGCCTTCCCATGTCTTTCAAGCATCCTACGAAACATACGCTTTTCTTTAGGGAGGAGGAAATCCTCCCTTCCAACTCGAAGCTTCTCCTTGGTCTATTTAGTGAAGACATGACCTATCGTCTTCAGGTTCCTTAAACTTGGATCGTTCACAACTTCCTTCATCTTTTGCCAGCTATCTTCCTGTAATAGAACTGCAACTAGCTTGATCTTCCTATCCACCGTTTTGTATTTTGTATTCACTCCAGCTAGCTCCATCATGTTGCCCCGATGATACTCATCGATGACAGAGTACATGTTGATGGAGTCAACTAAAATCACAGGTTGATTGTGAGGGCAACTCAAGTTGACTAACACTCTTTTGTAAGTTAGACAAGGCCAACTACGAAGCGCTGCAAAGGAATCTAACAACCGACTTCATGCGTATAGCCCTCACAAACCGTGAGGAGATTACGAAGTTGTTAGAACAACATGAGGAGAATGTTCAGGCAATGCATGCGCAGATGGAAGCTGTCGCGGAGCCAGTCGTACCAGCGGCGCCAGAGACGGGAGCTCAGGAAGAAGAAGAGGACGACGATGTTACCGAACCGTCGATCCTGCATGTGCTAAATGAAGATTGAACCCTTGCCTTGTATCACATTGTATAATATTGTAGTTGTATTTTTATTTTTTTGGAACTATGGGTTCGACGTGTGGAACACTATCCCACGGGCGTGCCATAGTGTTGGCCGGAATATTATGATAGTGCGACGTAAGTCCTAAATTTGTAATATTACGGAAATTACGAAAATAATACTTAGTCGGAAAGTCGGAAAATCTACGGAGGGAGATCCGAACTGACACAATGTAATAAGATGACATGAAGATCCGAAAGGGTACCAAGTGTGTTTATAAAGCCATGGGGCTTAGATTTAAAGAATCCGAGGATTGAGGAAATTAATAAGCAATACAACGATTTGTGTCCATCGTCTTGTGTCGATCCTGTCTGTCTTATATTCTATGCTGTGAGTCAGTGTCGGAGTTTACGATCGTACTATCGTAGTAGTATGATTGTACTACCATTCGTATTCAACCACGACCTAGTCTTAGTTCTTTATCTAAAGGGCTAACACTCTTTTGGAAGTTACACAAGGCCAACTGCGAAGCGGTGCATAAGAATCTAACAACCGACTTCATGCGGATAGACCTCACACACCGTGAGAAGATTACGAAGTTGTTAGAACAACATGAGGAAAATATTCGGGCAATGCACGCGGAGATGGAAGCCGTAGCGGAGCCAGTCGTACCAGCGGCGCAAGAGACGGGAGCTCCGGAGGAAGAAGAGGACAACGATGTCGCCGAACCGTCGATCCTGCAGGTGCTGAATGAAGATTAAACCCTTTCCTTGTATCACATTGTATAATATTGTAGTTGTATTTTTATTTTTTTGGAACTATGGGTTCGACGTGTGGAACACTGTCCGAACCGACGCAAAGTGTGTATATAAAGCCATGGGGTTTAAATTTAAAGAGTCTGAAGATTGAGGAAATTAATAAGCAATACAACGATTCGTGTCGATCGTCTTGTGTCGATTCTGTCTTTCTTATGTTCTATGCTGTGAGTAAGTGTCGGAGTTTATGATCGTACTAGTCTTAACTTTACGATCGTACTATCGTAGTAGTATCATCGTACTACGATTCGTATTCAACCACGACCTAGTGTAGTTCTTGATCTGAAGGGGCGCTAACACTCTTTTGAAAGTTAGACAAGGCCAACTGCGAAGCGGTGCATAGGAATCTAACAACCGACTTCATGCGGATAGACCTCACACACCGTGAGGAGATTACGAAGTTGTTAGAACAACATGAGGAGAATGTTCGGGCAATGCACGCGGAGCTGGAAGCCGAAGCGGAGCCATTCGTACCAGCAACACCAGAGATGGGAGCTCCGGAGGAAGAAGAGGAGGATGTCGATGTTGCCAAACCGTCGATCCTGCATGTGCTGAATGAAGATTTAACCCTTGCTTTGTATCACATTGTATGATATTGTAGTTGTATTTTTATTTTTTTGGAACTATGGGTTCGACGTGTAGAACACTGTCCCACGGGTGTGCCATAGTGTTGGCCGGAATATTACGAAAGTACGACATAAGTCCTAAATTCGTAATATTACGAAAGTACGACATAAGTCATAAATTCGTAATATTACGAAAATTACGGAAATAATATTTAGTCGGAAAATCAGAAAATCTACGAAGGGAGATCCGAACCGAAGGCAATGTAATAAGATGACTTGGAGATCCGAAAGGGTACCAAGTGTGTATATAAAGCCATGGGGCTTAAATTTAAAGAGTCTAAGGATTGAGGAAATTAATAAGCAATACAACTGTTAGCCCTTCGGATGAAAGACTAAGACTTGTCGTGGGGTAATGGGAATGAAGGCGTAATCGTATAAGTTACGATCCTCTGATAATCCGTAAAACATACAAACTTCCGTTTACCCGGAAGATCTCCGATCAGTCGTAAATTCCGTTTACACGATTCCTACGATTAATCCGATGAATCATAGCTTCCGGTTATTCGTAGACACCGACACAGACAGATGGTATGGCGCAATAGCTCTTCGATTATTCACAATTGTACCAGACTCTATAGAATGCAGACCCCTTGGTCTTATATACAAGCTTGGTATCAGATCACCAAGTCCCTATCCTATGTACATACGTCGGTTCGGATCTTTAATTGCAACTCTCCGATTTTCCGAATAGACGATTTTCCGACTATCTTATTTCCGTAATATTACGAATTTACGACTTAGTCATAATTTCGTAGTCATAATTTCGTAATATCGGCCAACACTATGCACGCCCATGGGACAGTGTTCCACACGTCGAACCCATAGCCAAAAAAAAATTTACAGTATGTACACTAAGTACAAAAAAATTAGTCCTCGTTCAGGACATGTAAGATTGAGGGCTCTTGTTCGTCGGCGGTCTCCTCGTCATTGTCTTCCTCGTTTACGCCAGTTGAACCTCCCGTCGGCTGCGTCGTTGGCACCACTGGTTCGGCTACGGCTTCCATCTCCGTTTGCATCTTCCGAACAAGCTCCTCCTGCTCCGCTAACAACTTGGTAACCTCCTCCCAATGAGAGGGCAATTCGCATGAAATTCGTTGTTAGATTTTTCTATACTGCTTCGCAGTTTGCCTTGTCCAGCTTCCAGAATCCGGGTCCACAAAGATCCCGGTTGGCCTTGTCTACGCGCAATACTTGTAGTACCGCCGCTTGTTTGGACCATTCCCGCAGTGTTGTAGCCGTCGCGACCTGGATTGCAGCATTTGTTTGCTCCCGGAATTTCTCCACGATTTTCTTCAGATTGGCCTGAGCCAAAAACGTTTTCTTTCCGAGCTCACTCGTTAGACGATCGATTTCGTTCTACTGCATTCCTTGAATTTGCCTTGCGCTTTTCAAATCTCTGACTGCCACTGATAGCTCCATTCGCAAGGGACCTAACTCCTCTTGAGCTTGTCGGTGACGTCAGACAGTCGTATCCCCTCCTGCTTCAGCTTCTTCGTTTCCGCATTCAGACTATCGACGGCCTGCTTCAATCTGCTGTTTTCTTCGGTTGTGCTCTCGACATCTGCCACAAGTCGTGACTGAATACGCTTCCACGTTTCCTTGCTCTTCTGTTGTTCCGCGGTCAGCATTTCAAAGGCGGTCGACATCGGCTGTTCATTCCGCTGAGCTTCCTCCACATCGCCTCTCAATACTACGATTCGTCGTCTCAACGACTTAACTTCCGGTTGCGCCTCCCGTAGCTCACGACGAAGTTGTTCTGCGTTGGTACGGCTCCTTCGTTCGGCCTCCATTTCCACTCGTACCCTCGCCAACTCCGTGTCCTTGGCCTCAAGCGTCTTTCGGAGCTCCGCCTGCCCCTTCTCTGCCTCCGTCAGAGCCGTGCCTTTCCGCTTCAACGACTCTTCGCAATTCGCGAGTCGTCTCTTCCAAATTGTTGCTTCATGGCCCGCGGTTTCCGAAGCCTGAGCCTCGACCCTTTCGCTCCATGCACATACCCTTTCCATCGCCGTTTCCGGCATCATCATTATTTCGTTCGCTTGCTCCCGAACCGTACGCTCTGCTGGTACGACGGCCGTGGCCTCCGTGCTACCCGGCGATGGGGGTGGACTCACCGAAACGGTTTCCCGCTCGGTGTCCATAGGGTCCCGTGCTGCGTGCTCCTCAGGCGCCTGATCTTTGATCATTGGCGTCGGTGCGTCAACCGTCTCCCCGACCGGCCCCGTGCCGTCGGTCGGCCGCACCTCATCCGTACCAAGTATGGGTCCTCCGGGTAACTATACACTCGCCACATCCGTGGCCAAAACTACGTCGTCCGCCACGCTATTTACAGTTTCCGGGTAAAAATTTTCGGTCGTTCCACCCAGCCTACCTTCGTCCTTTGCGGCATCCGCTGGTTGTGCGGAGCCTGCCTTCTTCAACCGTATGACCAGCCGGCAATCGGACTCCTGTTACGCCGATTTTTCCCGTTTCTTCTTGCGTTTCTCCTTCGGCGACTTCTTCGGGGGTTCGGGTACGACAGGCTTGGTCTCCGAATCATCAAGGGTGACGATGTCCACGTCTTCATCTGCCGCCCCTTTTCCGACTTGCGGCGTGTCGGCATCCTAGATCTGTGGTTGGATCGGGATCTGCTCACCCAGATCCCACGTCGGAATTTGGAGTTCCCCTTCCACCGTACTCGTTCCCGCTACCAACTCGTGGAGTTCCACTAGTTCCAGTAGAGCCTCCTCCTCTGCCGACGGTTCTGCTGTGGCCTCGGCCATCAGCGTGCTCGGAGCATCAGCCGTCTCCTCTGCCATCGGCGTGGTCTGATGACCTGCCGGTGTTGGTTGGGTATTACATAATTACGATGAAGTCGTAATTTAGTAATATTACAGAAAATAAGACCGTCGGAAATGCGGCAATATGTAAAAATGGGAGTCACGAACCGACGTATGTACATAGGGAAGGGGGTGATCCGAAGGGTCACCAGATGTGTATATAAGACCAAGGGGTCTACATTGTAAATGTCCGATTAGTGTTAATAAGAGGAGTGCTTGCGTAATCTTGTGTTTGGAGCAGTCTATCTGTCTGTCGGAGTCGGGGACTTACGAATAAGCGGAACGTACGATAGTCGGAGTTACGTAGGTTACGGAATTCCGGTTGTTACGAAGATTATCCGAATTATCGGATAATCGTGGGCCATAAAGAACGGTGAATCGTGAGCAGATATTCACTACCCATTCGTACCCCACGACAAGTCTTAGTCTTTCTTCAGAATGGCTAACACTCTTTTTGGCACGCCCGGTGGGACGCTGCTCTGCACGTCCGGACCCACATTCCATGCGATACCAAAAAAATACTTCGCCCCTTGGCTGAAAGCATCTCGATCGGAACTCCCTCGATCGGAAATTGTCTAAGATGTCCCGCTAGCTCCTATTAGTTAGAACTCCCTAGCTCCATCATCACGTCCATCTCCTGTTGTGTAGATGCTCTTGTCATCCAAATTGGCTTAGCTTCCTAGTATCTACGTCGTCTACTCATTGTGGAGCCTTAAAGCTCGGGTTCCGAAAAGCCACCATTGTCGCCACTATCGTTGCCCCCGTCCATGTGTCCATCCATGGATTATGAGGCCAAGTCCTTGCCACCATCTCTCCTTCTTCCCACGTGTTAGGACAACCCTTCTCTCCGCCGCCGCCGCCGCTTCTTTCTGTGTGTTTGTTGTCCGTGGATCTTTAGGGCAAGATGCCGGACAGCCCTTCCACTACTACAGATTTGGCCATTAGCGACGGCTTGGCGACGCATTTAGCGACGATGTTAGCGATGCCATTAGCGACACAGTTGGCGACGCAGTTAGCGACACAGTTAGCGACGCAGTTTACGACGCAGTTAGCGACATAGTTAGCGACACGGTTAGCGACACCATTAGCGACGCAGTTAGCGATGCCGTTAGCGACAAAATTAGCGACGCAATTAGCGACACAGTTAGCGACACAGTTAGCGACAAAGACAGAGTGTCGCTCAGCGACGGTGGTTTAGCGACGCAGAAGTAATTGGCAGCAACGAGGCGTCACTAACTTCTCGTCGCTTAGCGACGCGTTTAGCGACGCATTTAGCGACGCGTTTAGCGACGCATTTAGCGACGCAGTGTGTCGCTTAGCGACGCGGAGTGTGTCGCTGGGCGACGCTTAATAGCGACGAATTAGCGAGGAATTTAGCGTCGCTTTTTGTTAGCCGTTATGCGTCGCTGAGCGACGTTCTGGAACGGCTAAAAAAAGCCGTTTTTTTCCCTAAAACC
>JBBBWG010026319.1:0-10240 GCA_037176905.1 Azolla pinnata
ATGTTGTCATCATCATCATTGTGGTCGTGGATTCATCGATCGATCGGTCGACCGATTGTGGATCATGGATTATCGACTGGTCGATTCGATCGATCGATCATATTCCGAAGCGATCGATGATTTCGTAACATCATCCGCAGATTGATCGTCGAAAATATGTAGGAGCAGGTACCTTGAGGTTGTCGATGCGGGCGTGGTGGATGAAGCCCGACGTGTAGTTGTAGTACTTGTACGTGAAGACGTCGCTGTCCTTGCTGTTGCTGTAGCTGCCGGATCGGAGGCCGTAGAGCACGGCCTTGGGCCCGGGCGCGGACGGCGTGATCCACGAGATGTACACCGCCTCGCCGACGCGATCGCCCTGCGTGATGTGCACCTGCATTCGATATTACGTCGATCGGTACGATCAGGTCGACATCATATCATGCCCCCATCGATCTGCTTATCGGCTTTCATATCACACCGACGATCGACAATATCGATCTACGTGTCGGCTTATATATATATATATTCACATCCGATCCTGCGCGATCGTGATCAGCCAGCCGATCGCGCGGATCGATCGCGATCCGCTCGTCTTTATCATAATTATCGATCGTGATGATCAGAGCTAATTACATTGCTCGATCGCATGGTCGATCGATTGTGTTCGGCGATTCGATTCGATTCCGACTACCGAATTCGGATCTAGCGTACTACTAACTACGTCCACGGAAAATTTACCTGCTGCGGGGCATTGTATCCCGCGGGCACTCGGAACACGTCGCTGTCCAGCGGCATGTCCCCGGGGTACACCTTCAGCTTCCGCTCCGCGGGCCGCGTAACTCCATGGCTCGTCGCGGAAGCTGCGATCAGCAGCAGCAGGGCAGCTTGGATGAGGAAGATGATCATGCAGCTGGGCGCCATTGATCTTGATAGAAGCAGCTGCTGTAGGTTGATGAGAATCAATCCTCTACTGCCTCTCTCTCTATATATATATGCTTGGAGACCGAATCTAGCCGCGGAATCGGCGAATATTCCCTTCTGCTCTACATATATTTTGACTTAGGATCTCGTCCATGGCCCAATATTCCAGCTTTGATCCATTGATCCCCAGCCACAGCAACTGCATGCATCGATCCTCCCCGCATTCATCGAACATTATCTTATCGTATCGCAGACAGTTCCGATCCATCGATCGATCGGCACATATATATATATATATATTATTATCGCTGTCTGATCGGTGCGTGTATTGTGCGCCACCACGTCGCTGTCGCCACAGCAGCGCACGATGCCGGCATCGATTGCGTGCAATCAATCACCCACCCACGCTGAATTAACCGATCTACATTCGATGTCGGCACCGCCGACTGCTTATTCGGATTCGAATCATGGGGTAAAATTCGCGATCATCATCGAAACGATCGAGTATATCGATCGTTTTGTGGTCGAGGCACGCACACAAGTGCAGAATGTTTCGGATCGGATAATTAAATTGCGCAGTATTTGATATATCGGGATCGATCGACGGTGCTACCATCGACGTTCGCGCACACAAGCGAAGTTTTCATTCGAGTAAGATTCCGATCTTCTCAACCGTTTCTAACCGTGCTAGTTAAGATGGCTCTAATCCCCAGGCACCACTCAATAACTGATCCGGATTTACGATTTTGCAGCAATATTGTATGATCGACTCTTCCCCTCCTCCCATGATAGTACTGACTTCTTTGGGGTTTATCACTTGTTTTGATGTGCTATATATCCACCATCGCGAGTTGTGTTTCTGGCCCACAATTTCTAGCGTATTCTCGAGCATCCATGCTGGGTAACAACGAGACACAATTGGCCCACGAATCCCTTCGGATTGCTTTAATTCCTTAGAATTTGTGAGACTATCTACAGGTAATAAGATGTCCTAAATCTTTTGATATATTTTGGGACAGATCTTTTTAAAGGATACATATTTGATGTAACCTTTTCGCTTTATTGCTATGATTTTGATAACTAATGGAAAAATATTTCTTTTGCGAAAACAAGAATTCGGGAGAGTTTGATGAGATTAAGGAGAGAGACATGAAAGACGATTACAAACAAGGCCTCGCCTTTTAAAATCCAATTTTGAGTAACGAAGATTAACAATGTTTGCGATGGGGAGTCACTTAAGTGCATGTCGTTAACAATTACTACGATGCAACGCAAGGAAATGTTAATTCGATTGTGCTCGAGACATATGCTTCCATTCATGAATCTAGTGCCATGTTTGTACGACAACCAACATATGACAATCTAAGATGGGTGTGCAATCTACCCATTTGGTTATATCCGCGGGTAAAACTACAGATATTTAGTCATTTTTTTTGTATTCTCTTTAACTAATGAAAGGATTGCATTTGGGAAAAAAAAGAAAAAAAACAACGTTAACAAGATCATTGTAAGAGCCAAAAAAATTATACTGTTGACTATGAAGGTTGATGACAATGCACTTGTTCTCTGTATCATTCTCTTGCAAAATTAATGCAGGGTTCACAAAATCAATATGCTAAAGCAAGGGAATAAGTCATAATTTTGTGAATTAAAGAGCAAGGATCTCGTTCTAGCCATGCATAAGAGACTGGAAACTGTCGACCTGATTCCTTGACCATGAGCCCTGCACCGGCCATATCGGGTTGCAATCAATCAGAGTGACCTTTTTCCGACCCCGATCTTTTCTCCCATTTCGATCTTCGACGATTCATCAGGCATTCAAACGTCCGCTTTCGCCGATCGCATCCCGGTGCCGCGTAGGAATCGAAGACCGCCCCCTTTTTTTTCTCTTCTGACCGGCTTGGCTTCTATCAAAGCGAGAAAGAAAAAAAACAAGCGAGCGAGCAGTCGAATCGGAAACAGAGCAGCTCGATGGCTACTGCGATTTTTGTCAGGCCGAGAACGATGCCGACGTATTTCGAAACGAATCGAGGCAGCTCCGAACGAATCGAGGATAGATATCGAAACGGGAAGCGTGTTGTGCTGGCTCGTATCGAGCTTGCCGTAGCCTCACGTTTGCGGGCAGAGAGACAAACACAAATACAGATACAGACATTGCCTTTGGCCCCCCATGCCATGCTAGAAATTTTGCAAACAACTGTTGAAATTTGCAAACACAGTTGAAATTTGCAAACACAGTTACAGACACAGACACAGATACAGACACAGATACAGATACAAACACAGTTGAAATTTGCAAACACAGTTACAGACACAGACACAGATACAGATACAAACACAGTTACGAATACAGACACAGATACATGCAGATACAGATACACACTATGCTCCTGTGAACAGGTTCTTAAGAGGGAGCTCCCATCTCTTAGGGTTTTTTTAGGGTTTAGGGTTTAGGGTTTAGGGTTTAGGGTTTAGGGAGACACAGATAGACACTATGCTCCTGTGAACAGGCTCTTAAGAGGGAGCTCCCATCTCTTAGGGTTTTTTTAGGGTTTACAGACAGGAAGCTTTTGCAGGAGAAGGTGCGGACAGGATTCCAAGGCAAAGCTCTCTCCTGCTCCGCTCCCCTTCCCTTTTTTTTCTCTCTTCCTTTCTCATCCATCCATTGATTGATTGATTGATGCTGTATCCTCGCCATTCCTGTGTATTCCTCAAGGTAACATGGCGGTATCGATGAGGAGCAGCATTCTGGGCGCCGCCTTCTTAGCTATTGTGCTTCAATCTGTGTTCTTGATCACGGCTGCTACTGCTGCTGCCGCTAGCAGCGGAGTGACGAGCCCCTTCCGGCGCAAACTGGAGGCCACCATCGACATGCCCTTGGACAGCGATGTCTTCCGAGCACCCCTTGGCTACAACGCCCCCCAACAGGTAAGAACCGCTTCTTCACCACGCAATCCATGATTCTCCTGCATTTTGTTCTTTTCATGGATGTAGCAAGGGGTCAGAGAGTCTTTGAGAATAGGTCGACCCGATGGTAAGCTTGATACGCCCATCAATCCAATTCATCCAAGTGGGAATTGTGATCTGCCCAAGTAGTTGGTCCCCCACCAAGGCTTTTGTGATGCTGAATCCCAATAGAAATGATTGATATATTTGAGGGTTACACATATGTATATCTGTATGTTGGTTGGTTCCGTTAGCTTTACTTTCTTAGTAAGCTATGGTAACGGGTACAGAGAGTGCTAGCCGGTTCAATATGTTAAGCTTGAGAAGGCCACATTGTGACGATTTTCCCTACTGAATGAAGTCTATTGCTTCTGCATAACTGTAGCATTCTAAGTGGAAAACACTCTTCAAATTGTACATAAATTAATCCCTGTTTTCTTTGTAATGTTCGAAATCGTGCCCCAAAGGCCTTGTTATTTCGCCGGATGCCCTTGTCTTATCTATCGATGGTTGGGAGAGCAATCTCAATGGGCAATCCATCTCCTGTTCTCTGTTGATCGATCGATCGATCGAGGTTGGACAAGGGCGTTTCAAGGAGATAGCAAAACCCTAAAGGGGCATTTTGGGCGTTTTCCAAAACAATCGTTTTAAGCCATGGGCTACTACTTGGAGTATATTGATTGTACGGTTGATTTGATTTAGGTCCACATCACACAAGGAGATCTAGTGGGGGAGGCAATCATCATATCCTGGATCACACCCTCAGAACCTGGACCTGATCTCGTACAGTATGGTCTGGCATCTGGAAACTATAGCCACAGTAAAAGATGTGCGTTTGTTAACACGTATACATATTACAACTATACATCGGGGTTCATTCATCACTGTAGGATCGACAACCTCAAGGTGTGTAGTGCCTATGTATAGATTTGTGGGCATGTTATAAGGTGGTCATTTCAATATGCCTAGTTTTCTGACCTTCATTTTCATGTGCTAGCCTAGCACCAAGTACTATTACAAGCTAGGTGATGGAGCCTCGGCTCGAGAGTTCTGGTTCCATACACCCCCGCCCGTTGGTCCTGATACGCCGTACACGTTCGGAATCATTGGTATGTTTTGAAGTGTTTTAATGATGTATATTGGAAGAGAGGCTTGCTAGTGTAATCAGTAGTGATATAATAAATCGTTGAGTGTAGTCGTTATACTATTTAAATAAACAGGTGATCTTGGACAAACGTTCGATTCCAACAGAACGCTCGAGCACTACATCCAAGGGAGCGGCGAGACACTGCTATATGTGGGTGATCTTTCTTATGCCGATAACTATCTTTTCCATGACAATAACAGATGGGACACATGGGGCCGGTTTGTTGAACGAAGCACAGCTTATCAGCCTTGGATCTGGACTGCTGGCAACCACGAGCTCGATTTCCTGCCTGAAGTGGTTAAACCTCTTTCGTTTACGCTGTGTGCCTATCTCTTTTTGTTTCATTGCGATATGATTGAAATGCTTGACATGCTCCGTGTGATTTGGCTGCAGGGAGAGACAGTGCCATTCAAGCCATACTTGCACCGGTTTAGGGTTCCATATCAAGCCTCTAACAGTACATCACCCTTGTGGTACTCCATCAAGCGAGCATCTACTCATATCATTGTCCTTTCGTCGTACTCGGCATTCGGTAAGTTGATGCCATACTTTTACATCTTTCATTACTCAGAAAGTCTCAGGATCGAATTCCGACGGGGGATCGTGGTGTAGGGACATATACCCCACAGTATAGATGGCTCCAGACTGAGCTGGCCTCTGTAGATAGATCAACGACGCCATGGCTCATCGTTCTGATGCATTCCCCATGGTACAATAGCAATGAGCATCATTATATGGAGGGAGAAACGATGCGCGTCCAATTTGAGTCATGGTTTGTAGAAGCCAAGGTCGACATTGTGTTTGCTGGACATGTCCATGCATATGAAAGAACGGTGTGTATCACTTGATTCTTCAGTACTTTTGTCGATGCTGATGGCTGAGAAGTTCCTTCTATTAGCAGATTTGAGCTAAAGATTGAACTCCAATTGACAGAACAATGTTGATTGTTGTCGCCACTAACATGCCATAAATTGTTTGAATGTAGTACCGCATTTCCAACACAAACTACAACGTTGTGAATGGGGAGTGCACCCCGCAGGCGAATGCATCTGCTCCAATCTACATAGTTGTTGGGGATGGTGGAAATGCCGAAGGCCTTGCTGCAGAGTAACGTCTTGCCTTGTTATTGCCCTTCAGTTTTCTAATGTGGTCGATGGTTGGTTTACATATTCCTTCTGTGATTATGAAACACGGGCTTCATTTGTTGTAGGTATACCGAGCCTCAACCAGCATACTCAGCATTCCGAGAAGCGAGTTTCGGCCATGCCATGCTTGAAATAAAGAACAGGACACATGCATACTATTACTGGCATCGCAACCAAGATGGCAAAGCCGTCGTAGCTGACTCCCTCTGGCTTTCGAACCAATACTGGAGCTCTTAAAAGGATTCTGTTCATGATATCTTCAACGCAACGATGCATATATGTGCATCCCCAATGCTTTTCTCAAAACCCTGTTACACTTGTATGTGAACATTATTCACACATCCTTGTAAAATTGCCAAATAATTTGTGCTGTAATCTCGCTTTGAGGCGAGGATAATTTGTAATTATATTGAAGAATCCAGCATTGTGCTGTATCAAACATTCATCGAGTATAATGCATTTACAATTCTTCTATTCATTGCTAGAGGTCCTATGCTTTTTGAATCTGGAATATCTTCTGTCAGAACTTGCTAAGGAAGAAGATGGGTGGTGAGGCGTATACTATTGAATCTGATCCAAGTAATGCCTTTTTGAAGTTCTTTTCACTTAAGTTTGTATCATCAAATTTTGGAAGTGATTGTGGTTCTTGTATTTTACCATGGAAATCGATGTTTGACTTTGTCAAGCAATGCGCCTTGTTTGCAGGCTCTAGTAGAATGAATGGACCTACTGATGATGGAAATTTGTCTGGTTTTTTTCTCTGATGACAATCTGTGGGCTGCAGGAAACTTTTTCTTCCACGATGCGAGAGGACGAGAGCCTTGCTAGCACATTGTCCTTTCGGCTGTGCGTAGTGCTGCTTCTCCGACGTAATCAATCGCAATGCTAGTAAGTATCTTCCCTCCTTCAATAGTGCTGCTTCTGCAAGACATACATCAATTGCAATGCTAGTAAATATCTTCCCTCCTTCAATAGTGCTGCTTCTCCAAGACATAATCAATTGCAATGCTAGTAATTATCTCCCTCCTTGAATGCATGACTAACCAAGAGTTTGACTTTTGGAGTAAAGCACAGACTGTGGAATTTTATCGCGCACAGGATGCGGATTGGGCCAATAAACTAATGCTTGCGTGAAGACGTATAAATTGCAGGCGAGTCTCTCATTTTTGTGGATCAGCAGAGCATTTCATCCATCACTGTAGTGGGCGACCCGATTACAGTGGAGTGAGCATCTGCAATTGCTTGGTAAACAGTCGATCGCCTCAGTAAAGTTCTGGCACTAAGTCATCTGCTCTCCCTTTTGCAGGGACAACATGAGGAGGACCAAGCAGCTGCTTCTTGTGGTCAGCCTAGTGCTGGTAGAAATGTCCGAGATCAGTATGGACGCAAATGGCGGCATCACGAGCTCATATCGGCGCAAACTGGAGGCGACCGTGGACATGCCTTTGGATGCCGATGTGTTCAGGCCTCCCCCGGGCTACAATGCCCCACAACAGGCAATTGCTTACTGAATCTTCTTTCGCGATCTCTCCAGCGATTCTCCTTTGCGACACTTGAACCACAAATATAAATCCACCATCAAAACATGTCACCATTTATTCCAGAACTAGATGTACCACCTAAACAGGATATATGGCCTGATTATTTATTTATTTATTTATAGTCCAGACTAAACTTTTTTACCATTCAATCTTGTATCCCTTGTTTGTTTCCGTTTTTTTTTTGTACTTTTGGATGATTGGGTACACATCTCACTGTCGTAGCTTTTGTCCCATGGGCCAGATTTGGTCTAAGAAGACGTTAATATATCTTTCTTTCTTTCTTTCTATCTATCTATCGAAAGTCCATGTCGATCTTGTATCTGGTTCTTGGACCCGGCTTGTGTATGTCAATGTCTGGGTTCTGCTTCCAATGAATTGATTACAGGTCCATATCACGCAAGGCGATCGCGTCGGCGAGGCGGTGTACATCTCGTGGATCACGCCGTCGGAGCCCGGCTCCAGCGTCGTGCAATACGGGCTCGAGTCGGGGAAGTACGGGAAGAGCAAGCAGGGCGATGTGTCGCGATACACGTTCTACAACTACACGTCGGGCTACATCCACCATGTGCGCATCGACAACCTCAAGGTAATTATTCGGATCACCATATCTCAGCATGAATCTTCTGCTTCTTCTTCTTCTTCTCCTTGTCAATGAAAGATTCTTGTTGAAGATTCCTGGACCTAATTCTTCCTATGTATATTGATCATTATTGTCATGGGGAGGGGCAGCCCAACACCAAGTACTACTACAAGCTTGGCGAGGGATCGTCGGCTCGCGAGTTCTGGTTCGTAACTCCGCCCGCAGTCGGCCCCGACGCTCCCTACAAATTCGGCATCATCGGTAACGCATCGGATCTGCATATCGCACCCCGTCATCGATGATCCATTGCGCGATATACATATAGAAATACATATACATCGATGATCCATTGCGCGATATACATATAGAAATACATATACACCGATGATCCATTGCGCGATATACATATACACCGATGATCCATTGCGCGATATACACATACAAGGATGATCCATTGCGCGATATACGCATACAACGATGATCCATTGCGCGAATATATATATATATATATCGATTGATTCGTATCAACTAATTTCATCTCGAGAATGCCACCATCGATCTAATGAATATATATTGCAGCCGATCTCGGGCAGACGTTCGATTCGAACACGACGCTCCAGCACTACATCGAGAGCAACGGGCAGACGGTGTTGTACGCGGGCGATCTCTCGTACGCCGACATCTACCCGTTCCGCGACAACAACCGATGGGACACTTTCGGGCGCTTCATCGAGCGCAGCGCCGCGTACCAGCCCTGGATCTGTGTCCCCGGAAACCACGAGCTCGACTTCCTGCCCGCAGTCGTAAGTGATTCTTAATCTCAGCCACACGTCGCGGGGACTTATGAATGTGTACATGATCTGCTTCGCATATCGATCCATGCCCGATTCTATAAATCGTCGGTCCTGATTCTGCTCGCAGCTTACGATTTGTGTTGCTGTGAATATGATTTTGTTGATCAGGGAGAAACCGAGGTCTTCAAGCCCTACTTGAACCGGTACCGCGCCCCGTACAAATCGTCCTACAGCACCTCGCCCTTGTGGTACTCCATCAAGTGCGCCTCCGCCCACATCATCGTGCTCTCCTCGTACTCCGCATACGGTGAGCGATCGGTGTACGTAATCTTGGACACTGATCAATGCTCGATCGATCGATCGGGTTCGATGGATCGAACATGTAATACAGGTCCGCTCGATTCGACCGATCGATCATGTTCAACGGGTTTGATTTGAATAGAGGATCGATCGATCGGTTCGATGGATCGAACATGTCATACAGGTCCGCTCGATTCAATCGATCGATCATGTTCAACGGGTTTGATTTGAATAGAGGATCGATCGATCGGTTCGATGGATCGAACATTTCATACAGGTCCGCTCGATTCAATCGATCGATCATGTTCAACGGGTTTGATTTGAATAGAGGATCAATCGATCGATCATGCTGTATGTGGGTAATTTGATGGATGGATCTAGCCAATCGATTCGTTGATCGGGGGTGGGTACTGATCCACATTTGCGGTGCTCTAGGCAAATACACGCCGCAGTACTATTGGCTCAAGAGCGAGCTCGCGTTGGTCAACAGGAAGCAGACCCCATGGCTCATCGTGCTCGTCCACTCGCCGTGGTACAACAGCAACGAATACCACTACATGGAGGGCGAGCCGATGAGGGTCCAGTTCGAGGCGTGGCTCGTCGCGGCCAAGGTCGACATTGTCTTCTCGGGCCATGTCCACGCGTACGAGAGGACGGTGAGAGAATCGATTAGCTAAGCGGGGGGTTTTCCGAAATATCAGCTGATCATGAGATGATCTGCTAGTCTAAGCACAGCTTAATGTCATGTTTGCTATCCTCGATTGATTGATTGATTGATCGATTGATGGATTGATGGATTGATTGATTGATTGATTGATTGATTGAGTGATTGATGGATTGATTGATTTGATTGATTGATTGAGTGATTGAGTGATTGATGGATT
>JBBBWG010026320.1:0-10239 GCA_037176905.1 Azolla pinnata
GAAGAAAACAAAGCGGAACGGATCCTCCATTTCTCCAACATTCTTGCCTCCTCTGCAAACCCTAATAAGATTACCAGGCAGCAAGCCCCACCACTGTTAATCCTTGCCCATCTTACACAAGGTAAGTTTCAAAACCCAAATCCCGTCTCTTGTTTTTTATCCTCCATGCTCTATAATGTGTATAATGTGATAACAAAAATCTTCAATTAAATTAAGGTCTTAACATATATAAGTGTCACAGAAACATATATATGCATCAACATATATAAGTGTCACACAATCATATATGTATTAACATACCAGCTATGTCCCTCCTGACATCCCTGGATTATGGTTAGTTGAGTTGAGACAGTAGTTGTTTCAATCTGAAGGGGGTTGTCTGAAGGGTCTGTAAAGCAACTACTCTCTTAGCTTAACTAACTATACTCCATGTATGTAAGGAGGGAGATCGTTGATATACACATTATACACATGTTAAAAAGTGATCATTTTGTTACCACATTATACAATATTAAGAAGTGATCATTTTGAAATTTATCTCCAAGAGTTGAATAAGTCAATGTTTTCTTACCTTGATCTTTGCGTAATATTTGAAATTAGTTTATTAAACGTTATGCCATATGATGATTTTAATATAGGGATTCATCAAATTTGAAATTGATGTCTTTAGAAGTATCAAGTTTACACTACGAATGCACAAGATTAATTACGTACGGTTGAGAAAACATGTAAGTCTTTGCCTTACTTAATTTCTTTGCGTATACGTTATTGTATGTGTAATTTAAAATCAATTTATTTAAATGTTCTTGGTAATATTCATTGATCTATATTCTTTTGTTATGATATTTTTTAAGTTCTGATTGGTTGTTGCTTAAGAGTTTAAGTTTATTGTCTAGATTTCTAAATAGACAACAAGTATGAATAACATATAACTATTCAATGACCTAGATTTTTATGAGATTGAATTCAAAATAGGCATTCGAAATATATAATAAAAACAAGGTAAATTTAGAGGATTATAAAAATTTCAATATATTGTAATTTTTTGATAGTCAAACTCACCATTAGACAATTGGGCAGGTACTAACCAATTTCAATCTCCTTTCATTTGACATTTAAAAGGACACAGTACAGTGGTTTTATAGAGATCCAAGACCCATCAAAAACTATATTTTCTTCAGACTCACTACAATGAAAATAGGAGTACGATTTATACTCATGCAATAAGTTTACAAGGATAGCTTATATCCCTTTAAATAGAGTTGATGATTTTATTATGGGAGAATCTGAAAATAAGAATCATCCAGCTTCATTTTATAGATATTGTTTTCGTAAAAACAAGGAGAAAGTGAAAACCACATGGTCAGAAAAAATTATATATTGGTGTGCATATGGCCCTACAAGTTTGACATCTTCAAAAGAAGAATTTGACATTGTAACACGAAAACGTTGTGCCAAGGCACCAAAGAAACGTGGTTGTAGATGTCATTTTATTATTACTAAATATGCAAATAATAATAGTGCATGCATATCTTTCTTGCATGGCTTTCATACAAATGAAGACAATGAAGTTTGCCATGGAGAAAATATGAAGGATGAGCAGCCACAATTATCAATTTCACCATGGATTTCAAGTAAAAAAAAAGAAATTATTTTGACTATGTTATGTAAAGGTTTTACACCTCAGCAAGTATTTGATTATCATATTAAACAAGTGCATGATCGATTTCGTACAAATCCCAATATTATTGCAAGCCGTGATGATTATTTGTCTCTTAAAGATATATACAATATTTCTCAAAGAGTGGCTGAAGAAAAGTACCAACTCCATGGGAATGATGTAGAAAGCACTAGATGTTGGGTAAATGAGAACTTTACATGGGTTTTCATGTATCAAGAACAAGTGATGACAGAAGGAAAATCATTTATACTTGGTCTTCAGTCACCTTGGCAAAGAGAGACGTGTTTTGCTTTTGGTGATAACAATATATTGGCCATGGATGGAACATATGGAACTAATCAATATAAAATGACATTATATACAATCATTGTATTTGATAGCCATAGGAATGGAATCCCTGTGACGTGGATTATAATTTCTTCTACCAAATGACTTGATATAACCCATTGGTTAAAGGCCTTTCGGGATAAAATGTTAGATGACTACAAGTCATGGTCACCAAACGCGTTCCTTGTTGATGATGCTGATACAGAAAAAGAAGTTATAAGGTAACCTATTTAATTTATGCTTATTTTTTAGAACTTCAAATACCAAATAATCATGTGATATATGATGACAATCACATGGAATGTGTACAAGTTTGTTCTATGTCTAAACCAGGTATTTTGTATAGTAAGGTATATGGGGCTTTTACAAATTGGGCTTGTTGTACATGTAAAAATGCTGAATTAGGGAATATCTGCAAGCATCAAATCAAGGTAATGTTGCTTCATAACAACTCTACAACAGTAGTAAAGGAACAATGTATTGAGTTAAATAACACATCACTTCCTAAAGTTTGTAATAACTTTACGAATGAGGGCCTTCCTGTTTTAGGGCCTTTAGAAAATGACCCTTTAAGTAATGTAGAAGTAAAAGAAATAAATGAAAAACATGAAATTTCAGATACACATATAGGAAAGATTCGTTCCAAGATCAGGGAAAGCTTTGATAGAATATTATTAGAAATTGGTGATGATGAGATACTTGGATTAGAAGTTCTAAATAGATTTCAGAAATGTGAAGCTTTTATAAAACAAAGAAAGGAAGAATCAAATGATGCTCAAGGGTTCACAATAGTAGAAGATGGATTCAACCACTCTTTGATGAGATCAAAGCCATTCTTTGAGAAGTATTGAAGTCATAGGCAAACATGGAGTAATTTGGCACCATTTGAAGCTCCACATGGGATGAAACATAAGTCAATGCAAGAAAAATTGGATGATAATGCAATATAAGGTTCAGGCATTGCATTGCAGGTACCAAAATTTGAATGTGGATGAAATAGTTTGAATATGTTTTTTAATTGTAATTATATAAATTTTAATTAAAATGATTGGGAATTTATCATTGTAGGTTAAATTGCAAGTTCAAATTTGAGGAGTCTTTTGATAACTGACAACTAATGAAAGAGCAAGGATGTTGGATGGAAGAGGTTAATGGACATGCCAAAATCAACATATTTTGAGCAGATTGCCGAGTTTCTCTTCCGAGCTGTCAATATCACCCTGGCGGTTCAGACAAAATACGGGAAATTGCTCAAGGACTTCTCGAAAGGCATCGAAAACAACGAGGACATCGAAGAACTGAAGGCGGATGTGGAGAAATTTTCAGCATCTTTCGATATGCCTAGTTTTGATACCAGCGCTTTGCGTTTCAAGAAGTGAACATCGGTTTCTGCCGACAATTGTCTTGTATGGTTTTCAGTTATGTGATCTAATGTAAAACACTCTCGTTTGAGTAGCCTCATTTTACAATAGGGGTGTAATGTCAGATTCTCTTACATAGAGCTTTGACTTGGTTGAATTCCTTTTTTCTTTTGAAACTTCCTTCATTGGTTTGACGCACATATGGAAGTGATAGCTATTAGCCGCACTCTCCATGAAAAGATTATTTCTGCACAGTGTTTCGCAATGTGAGGCTGTTGTGATATGTTCTGTGCTATTCATCAATGGCCAGCCGCTTCAGATCCTCTCATCAAGGCCATCAGAGTCATCAATTGGCTCTGCAGGCCTTGTGGGTTAAGAGTAATCATTCTGCTGTGGAATTGTGTTGCTTTGTTTGGAAGAAAACGAGCTTCATTCCACATTGTAAAAAGGTACGTTGTGAAGCATTTGCAATATATTAATCCATATTCCAAGCTGGTTATGTCTCCCATGGCTAAGGATTTCTCTACAGTTTTTGCTTGGTTAAGTCTGGCAAAACAGAGTTTCAACAGAAAGCAAGCAAATCTGGTCAGAAAATCACAGACCCATGTATGTGTTAATCCATATTCCAAGCTGGTTATGTTTCCCATGGCTAAGGATTTCTCTACAGTTTTTGCCTGGTTAAGTCTGGAAAAACAGCGTTTCAACAGAAAGCAAGCAAATCTGGTCACTCTTGCCTCTTGCCTCCTCTCTCTCTCTCTCTCTCTCTCTCTCTCTCTCTCTCTCTCTCTCTCTCTGTGTGTGTGTGCTTCTGTCTGATCTGCTGCCAGTTCTCTCGCCATAGCTGCTACCGAAAACGGGTGATGATTATCATGAAGATGGCATGAGGGATGAGAAAAGCCAATCTGGTGAAGGAAGCGGCGATGATGCTAGCTTCGCATTGCGGTAGCGAAGGAGATCGACGGAGATGAATGGAGATAACAGGGAACATGGCAAAACAAAAGAAATCGAAGTGCTCAAGTAGTTCATACAGCGAAGCAGAAGAACGGTGAAAAACGCTGAAACGACGCGAGAGAGAGAGAGAGAGAGAGAGAGAGAGAGAGAGAGAGAGAGAGAGAGAGAGAGGCACCTGGTTCTGCAGTGCCGGCTATGGCGACGAGAAGAAGACAAAGAAAGAAACACAGACTTACAGTCAGGTTTTTTTTCTGCGGCGCAAGCTATGGCGACGGGAAGAAGACAATGAAGGAAACAAAAAACTTACAGTCAGGTTTTTTTCTGCAACCCCGGCTATGGCGACGAGAAGAAGAAGACGACGAAGGAAAGGAAGACTTACAGTCAGGTTTTTCTCTGCAGCGCCGGCTATGGCGACGAGAAGAAGAAGACGACGAAGGAAAGGAAGACTTAGCCGTCAGGTTTTTTCTGCAGCGCCGGCTATGGCGACGACAAGAAGACGATGAAGGAAAGAAAGACTTGGAGCTTGAGGAATGGTTTCTTATTTGCTGGGCTTTCTGGAGTATCGCAACATATATGTAGGATAAAAGGACAATTGTTTTGGCAGTTTTCATAATTATGTTGTGTGGGAAATTTGTCCCCAGATGAGTTAGATTTATGTCATCTTGTACCTTAGACGGTTAACCTTGCATTCTTTATAGCAAGGTTTTTTTGTATTGTCATGTTGTTTTAATACAAATATCCATTTACGAAAAATAAAAGAAAAAAAAGACTTACGGTTAGGCTTTTATAGGACTCAGGCTCAGGTTTTTGGTTTGGCCCAAGCCTCATCCTTAGGCTCGGTGTAACGTCCGATTCCAGGTTCGGGTTCAGTTAGGGCTTTTAGAAGATAGACCATATAAACCCCCTTCTTCCTAAACCCACTTAACCCTACCCAAGTGCTTCAAAGATTTTTATAGGGCTCGAGAGAAATCGAGAGGATAGTACCACATCGCAGCTGAATGTGAGTAATCGCATGCTAATCGAGATCGGAATGAGGTTAAACGATCAGCTAATTAGTCGACCAACATACCCTATTAATGCTCTATTCTTAACCCCTAATCGTTCGAATTAGCAGCCTTTACAGTGGTTACAATTATATATGTACAATTGATAAAGCAGTTAAGTTACATGATACATTCGATAGATCAATTTACATAATACATTCAATAGAGCAATTACATAATACGTTCAATAGAGCAATTTAATAAAGAGGCATATAGAAGAGCCACAATCGAGATTTTGAAAAAGCAATGCTAAATACGTTCTTCATTAGCAAAGTCCCACTTGGTGAAGATTTGCTTACCATTTTATGAAATTGCTTCCCTCTAACATATAATGGAGACCTTAAATTAATCTATCTTGCTTCGTAAAATTCGAATGGATCAACAATGAATCTTACGAGAGCAGAAAGAGCTCTAAATATTTTCTGTGAAGGATTAGTAAAATTGGAACAAATATGTAGCATTTTTGGAATAGTGATAGAGCTTGTCCCCCAATGGTTTCCCTCTTGTGAATTCCAATGGATTCCAAGCTGACAAATGCTTGGAATCAAAACAAGGTGGAATTGGGAAAATCATACGTGTAGTGGAACTTTAGTTTCTCAAGTTTGGGCTTAATTTAGAAGCTGGTGAAGCTTCACATTCCATCAATTCCATTCCAGTTCCAATTCCAAACTACCCCAAGCTCAGTCATTTTTAAGTACACGCATCGACAATGTTTTATTGAACATCTCTTGGAAATCATTACATTTGATCACTTGATTAGCGATGTATACTGGCCACAATCATCCCTCCATGGTTTATCATTGACTGGTTAAAGATCCTTTGTAAACACCTTCCAATACATCATTTAAGGAGATCCAAATACGGAGACAGTATTCAGTTTTCAAAAAGCGTTTGAGCACTGATATTTGCTCAAATTCTCACCCCAATGTAAAAGCCTGGATTATTGACTCATGGTTCTGATCAATGAATGCAAGAAAATAACTTTTGCGGTTAGCGTTCTCAGCCATCAAAATCCTGGTTACAAGATCATGCAATCCAAACATGAGTATTTTTAACAGCTTTCAGCTTCTTTCCATATTTTCTGCATCCCAGGAATATGAAGAGCGCCCACAACACCAACAACAGTTCCCTCGATCTCTCGAAGGTTCTTTACCATGAACTCGTTCCTTTCATCAATAACAGCATTCATCTGTAGCATCAACATGGAAAGAAGGATTTTGAACTGTTCGACTGGTCCGATTTTTTCATATATTCTTCTAAGCATACCGGTTGAGGAAAGATTTCTATATATAGTCTTCTAAACATGATGGATAAAAAGAAAATACTAGATTTATGATGCCTACACATACCAATTCAGGAAAGTATTCCTTCAATAAGTCCACCACCTCCCAAGAGAGATGCAGCATCTTCATTGCATCCGCATTGCCCAGCCGTACATCTCGGAGGGCCAATAGGAGTTCACGATACTCAATGCGGATCCTTTTGTTGTCATAAAAGAAATACAGTACATCTTTCAATGACAACAGTTTTCCAACCCTCTCCAAGGTGACCTAATGGACATTTCAAATAAATGATGAGCATTCACACAATCAAGGGGAAAAACATGAAATCACTTCTAAAAGTAGTACATTAATGTCACGGTCTACAAGTGCTATTTTCGCTCCAATCGCATGAGCCTCATTGACAGCAGTCTACAAAGAGGCACGATGTTAGTGACTTAAGGATGGAATTTTAATGTAAAAGAAGCTTATTTGATCCCAAAAACTGAAACCAATGGAAACCCAAAGCTTACTCTCAATTCTGCACCTGGCTTGAGGCCCTTGGCTTCAAATGCAGCATATGCATTCGTTCCAATATATGTGACAAACTTTTGTGTGAGATTTCCTGGGATAGAAAAGAACTCCCATGGTTTATACTTTTCACACTTCACATTCGTGAGGATGGCAGATTCGCTTCGAGTCTTGCACAATTCAAGCTGTCAAATAGCCCAACAGTTAGGATGGAAGGGTAGTAACAAACAAATAATTGTGTTGAATTCCGAACTACTGTATTAAAGACTATTATTCATGTGACTTTGCAAGAACTTAAGAATTTACTGCTGCAAGAAACAATTTTTTAACATTTTTCACATTTCACATTCGTGAGAATAGCAGATTCGCTTTGACTCTCACACAATTCAAGCTCTCAAATAGCCCAGAAGTTAGGATTCGAAGGTAAGTAGCAGACACATAATTGTGTTGAATTCCGAACAAGTGTATCAAAGACTATTATTCACGTGGCTTTGCGAAAGTTAAGAATTTACTGCCACAAGAAAATAATTTTTAATGAATATAGAAGAAAAGATTGATCGATAAAGTTCTACATGTGTATATTGTACCATTATCTATACCAATGGAAGCCATGACACCAATGCTGCAATCCATTCTTCAGGATTTGGGCTTTATGCAGATTGGATGGGGATAACTCTATCCACATATGAAACAAAGACCTACCCCGCAAGGATAAAAAGAAAGTCCCAGTGAATCTCTCACCTGGTGCTTGGGTTTTGTGTATTAATAAAAAAGCAAAACTTACAGGAAGGCAAATTTGCTCTTAGGCTTCCAACTTTGTGCTGCTTTAATGCCAGTTAAACTTAATTTAAACCTATGCTGAATGAGATACTTTTGAATTATTTGCAACCTTAAAGATGAGGTATCCTTGTAACTCCTACTAAAGCAAGGTCTAACCTCATAAAGTTTTATACGTTTTCCAGGAGGGTCCTCTTGCTTTACTGCTGCAGTGGCCAAGGGTGTATGATAGTCAAGAATAAACAGAAGACCGCTGTCAGGTAGTGTGCTTATTTATGCATAGAAATGCCAACCCTGGTGATATTCTTCCTCAGCATATACTAGTGTAACTACGTTATATAGCTGCTTTTTTGCTTTCTTCTTTCACCATTCCTGCTCTAATACATGGGAGATTTTTATGCGATCCCAAGCATAAATTCTCCGCTTACATAACCATGAAGTTCTCAGATTCCATCCCAAGCAGGCTTAAAATTGGCTGTACCAAAATCAAAGAGGACAGGGAAATGTATCTATTCAGTGACAGAACGAACATCAACTCCAAATCCAAGATAAACAAAACTGGCCATAATATGGTCAATACTAATGTTTAAGTTGAGTAAAGCAAGCCATGAGTCCCTAAACCCACAAATCAGTTCAACATAAAAAATTTAATTGAGATGTAGCATTTCTAATGCTTGCACCTTGGGCAACCCCTAGCAATCAGAGATGGGCTTAAAAAATAGTGAAACAAGCACACACCAGTAAAAAGAAATAAAATAAAAAGAGGATAATATTTGGCGACACTGACAACAAATCTTGCATGAATATGCATCATTGACAGACACAAGTCCATTGAAAAGCTGAAGAAATAACCATATGAGACGAGCAAATCTCAGGAAATATGAAAACATTTCTGAAGTAGATCCTACAGCAACCATAACATCTCAGAAGAACCTGTTTACAATCAAGGGTTTTAAGGTCTAAAATTCAGGATTTTAATTGCATACTTGAGATGTGGCACGCATCTCTAATGGGGAGGACTGGTCTTCAATTCTGTTTTCTGAATTCCAATTCATAGTATATGCTGTTCAAGTCTATACTACATTATCTAAAAAAGTGCTGATGAAAAACATTATCGTCTTACGGTTTGTGAAAAGGGCCGTCTAAGTTTCCTACTTTCACTACTTTCACTACTTTCTCAAAGACCATTGCAGCAGTAAGAAACCATGCTGCATTCAGCAAGCATCACCTACGAAAGCATATTTTTAATTTGTTTCCTCAAAACCCTCGCTTGATTTTCTGGGGATTTGGTGGCAGTAGAATAACTTTGTTCCAGCTCTCAAATATATGTCGGAAGCATACAAATGTTTGAAACCCTAGAAAGAAGACTACCACATTACCGTGATGTAACCTAAAATTATATGTGGGGCTGGCATCAGAGTTGATCCATCAGCGGAGGTTGTAGAAATACATTGGGCACGAAATGATGCTGACATCAAAAGCCAGATATGGTGCCATTAGAGGGGCCTGAGATGCAATGATCCTAAAATTAGCCTGCCAAAAGTCATGGAAGAGAAGCGGATTCTATTATTCCATAGTCATGGGGCACCTAAGTCGGACATTACCACAGCTATCTGGATCGGTTTCCCCCAACCACAAATGGCATATTGGATTTGGTTGTGGACTAAAGGCCACGTTCTAACTGCCGACAGCACATTTCGAGGCAGAAAAAGAGACCTGACTAAGAAAAAAGAAGCAAAGAAGAGCAGACAAGAAGCATACGTACCGCGACCACATCTGGCTGGACATCTCTGATGACCTGCGGAAAGGATGATGACGGTGATGAAGAAGAAGAAGAAGAAGCAGATGATGATGACAAACATGGAGGGGCAAGGGCGACTTTACTCTCTGGACCAGGTCAGCGCTAGTGGGCGAGACATGGCTGACTCCGACGAGGAAGAGCTCTCCATGCCTACCCTGAGAAGAGTGGTTGTGCAGGTGAGCAGCAGCGGGCCCCATGGAGAGTAGCGCCTTGCGCGCTGCTTCTCTGGACGTCTGAAGAGCCGCCGTCGCCATGGATTCTCGCTGCTCCTGCTCCGCAGAGAGCTCTCTGCTACAGACGCTTCATGGCCATGAAGGCATGTATGTATGTATACGATGGTGCCATGGCCCATGTGGTATGTGGTGAATTCACAAGCCATTCATAATTTCTGGGACATTTTGGAACATTCTAGAACATTCTGGAAGTGAACTCACAAGCCATTCGAAAATTCCGGAACATTCTGGAACATTCTAGAAGTGAATTCACAAGCCATTCAAAAATTCCGGAA
>JBBBWG010026321.1:0-10238 GCA_037176905.1 Azolla pinnata
TGCCATGCCTTGCCATGGCCATGTATGCCTCCTGCATGCATGTATGCATGCCATGGCTTATATAAGGTCATGACATATCTAGATGCTTATTGATTATTTGCGGGTGCTTTGTTGTTGTTTATATCTATTTTATTGCGTGCTTACTACAATATTTTGCAGCAATTAACTGAATATTTTGACTCATATTTTTAAATAATAAAATTATAGAACTAAAATTTAAACCTGAAATTTATTATAATTAGAAAATGTTTGTTGTCACTGAAAATATAAATCAACTAAATTCTGTACAAGAAACCCAAAAACGTCTAAGGAGACAGATAGTGCTCACTAGGGTTATTATCGTCGTAAATAGCTAACCCTATTGACAGATTACCAAAGCCCAAGTAGCTCTCGTGTAGCTGCTTTGCCGGTTTGAAATATGTGCATGTATGGTTTGACAAAGCCAAACTAGCCTCACTGCAAAGTGCTCAAGCATGTGCTACCAAGTGTGGAATTCAAATATGATCTGCTCAATTTCCCCATCTCTATATGTTGTGGGTTCCTAGACATTTCGAACATGAACTATGACCAACTCTAAGAGGTATCTCCGCACGCCTCGACTAGAGTGATCTATTACAATCACCCCATTGTCATTGAAGGTGTGAAATGATCCGCTGACATCAATACGAGCAGCAACATTCATTTCCAAAAGGTAAAACGTGGGTGCTCCCATTCACATCAGGATCCCGTCCACAACACCCACAATGTCCAAGTCCACGTCCCGAACGATAGGAGTGTCTCGCATGTGTAGATGAGTCGGGACTAGATTTGGTGTGGCTCGAGGAGGGGCTTGCGCAACTCGATGAGGCCTCCACTGATCTTGGGGATGTTAGCTGCAGGGTGGTTCAAAATGGACTGGTTCGAGGCCAAGTACACGGGGGTGGCATAGGTTGGCTCCTTGCAGTCGAATTTGTGGATAAGCCATATCGCTACACATCATGTCACACGACAGCATGTGGGTTGTCTCGTGGGGTTGGCCCATCTAGGGGCATGCTCGTAGTTGTGTAGGGTATCGGTATACCGAGAGCGGTGGCCAATCTTCAATCAAGTGATGTCGGCCGGCCCCTCACTGGTGGGACTTGAGGTGGACGCCATGCCATATAGGATGATATGCATACCTCACCAAAGTGAGCCGACATCTGATGCTGGCATTCTCTCATGGTAGCATGATATGCATACCACTTAGTGTCGAGTGTGGGAGGAAGTGCTGATCTATCAGCCATCTATCTAGTTCGGACTCTAATTATAGAAAAAACCCTAATTATAACAAATAGACCAAAATATTAACAGATTTAGACAAAATTCCGTGATTATAACATTGTTATTTAAATTACCATAATTATAACAAATGTGCTCAAAGTACCATATTTTTACCAAAAAAATATATAAAATATATCCAAATTATAAGAGATTTATATAGATTACCAGAATATTAAAAAATTTATACAAAAGACCGCAATTATACTAGTATTACCAAAATTGTAATATATGTACACAAAATACTAGATTTATACTAGAATTAGCACAAATATATACATTATACCTGTATTATAACATATTTATGCAGAATTACAGAATATTAACAAATTTATACAAAATACCATAAATTTGGAAGTCTTATACTAAAACTAAAATTACCAAAATTTTAGCATCTGTACACAAAATACTAGATTTATACCTAATTTATAATTGATTTTATATAGAATACTAGAATATTAATAGATCTATACAGAATACCATGATTATAACGGAATTATACAAAATTCTAGAATCCTGACAATTTTACACAACAGTAGACAAAAAGACTACATTGCCCAAAATTTCATCAAAATCCTATTTGATTTCCCAAATTTTCATCAAAATTCTATTAGATTTCTTTAAATTCAATAAATCTCCGCAAATGAGGATCAAATTCTAATGAAAAATGTACTAATTTTGGACAGATTTCAGCAAATTGAGAAACTTTCTGACATTTTCATCAATGCAGGACAAATTCGAACAAAATGACCAAATTCTAAGATTTTGGATAGAGAAATTCAGATTTCAGACAATTTCTTGACAAATTACAGAATGTTGGATAGATTTCTAAGAAATGTAAGAATGTTGGACCGGTTTAGGGTTTAGGGTTTAGGGTTGGACTGGAGAGGCATAGCAGGACTAACTACAGTGGAGTCTGTGGATAGGCAACGATGCCGTTGCACGTTGTGTTGCACGATAGTCCAAGGGCTGTCTCGTGGGGTTGGCCCACCTAGGGGCATGCTTCCAATTGTCTAGGGTGTGATGATACGAAGAATGGTGGCCAAGCTTGCATCAAACGATTGTGGCCGACCCCTCACTAATGGGTCCAAAGGTGGACGTTGTCACGGATAGATACAGAAGAATAGATAGAGCTAAGTCAGACCAAAGGAGCTAACTGAGAACAAGAAAGATGAAGTTAAGTATTGATTTCGTAACTGGCGTTTTGCACCTTGACTAGGATTAAGGTGAACCCCTATATTTATACAGATTTAGGACTTCCTGCATGCAACCTAAGGGGTCGTACATGCAAGGGGGGAGATGCATGCAGAGGCTTCTAGAAAGTTCTAGAACTTTCTAGAACATCAGAAAGAGATATTACATGTATAGATGTTAACAATTACATCATGAATTCATGTTTTTCTAATCGGTTAGGATAATTAGTTCTCTAGAGAAGGTCATGGGTTTGAAACCTATCTATCTATATGACATTATCCTCCCTTCAAGAATGCCCTCCAAAACTTTAAAAACTTTATTTATGTGGATAATAACGTTGATGAAAGGTATGAAAGAGACATCCCGACTCCCATATTGCTTCCGAGATAGGGTAGCCCTTTCCAAAGGACAAGGTATTGCAGCTTGTGATGAAAGAGACAAGAGTCAAGAATTTAGTTGACCTCGTATTCTTCGTTGGTCGAGACCTAGATGGGTGGTGGAGGAGAAGGGTACCGATCAGGGATAACAAATAGATGATGAGGTTCCAGAAGGGAGACATGAAATTCTTATGAATATATGGGATGGTAGCTCTAAGTGGATAGCCATGGGCTCTATTTTCTCGATCACTCAGAAAGGGCTTAACTTCTTGTAATCGAGCTTCGAACAAGGACAACCTATGACAATATTGCATTGGAGAAGCCAAACAAAGTCACCTACCTCGAACCGTGGGGCATCTGAACGAAGATGGTTTGATTACATCTTATAACGGTCGCTACTGAGGGTAAGCTCTAAGGAGAGGTTGCAATGTACATTCTCCAAGAGACGTGCCCAGTCCTATAGACACATTGTGCAAAGAGTTGTTGTAGGCAAACTCGGCAAGTGGAAGAAGGTCAACCTAGTCATTTTGTTGGTAACTAAGAGAGCACTGCAAGTACTGCTCCAGGATTTGGTTAACCCACTCCGCTGGTCCATTGGTTTGGGGATGATAGGCTGAAGAAAAATTAATAATACAATCGAAAGTTTGCAGGAGGCACAGCCAAAAATAAGAAATAAATTGTGGTCTTCGATCAGAAGTAATATCGTTACAGAGTCCAGGTAGTAGAATAACATTTTTGAAGAACAAATCAGCTATCTCCTCTCCGGAAATAGTTTTGGCACCAATTTCTGCTGAAATTATAGAAAATTTAAGAATGTTGGACAAATTTCTAACATTTTCACCAATGTTTGACAAATTCGAACAAATTTGGACAGATTTCTGACAACTTTTAGAATGCTGGACAAATTTCTAACAAATTACAAAAACTTTAAGAATGTTGGACAAATTGTTGACAAATTTCTGACATATTTAAGAATGTGGGACAAAAAATTGAAATTTGGACAAATTCGAATAGATTTCTTACAAATTTCAGATGTTGGACACATTTTGTACAAATCGGAGAATGTTGGACAGATTTCAACAAATTCAGACCAATTTGAACAAATTTGGACATATTTCTAATGAAATTTAAGAATGTTGGACAAATTTAAGCAAATTTCACCTATTTTCAAACAAGTTCTGACAATTTTGGACAAATCCTAACAATTTCAGCTAGTTTTGGACATTTCGGACTGAAAATTGCAGCTAATCTCAAATAATTTCAGCAAAAGTAGCAGCAGCACAGGTTAGGAAAGTAGCAAAATTCTTGGACCTACCTGGACCGAACTAGGTGTAGCAGAAGTAGGTGTTGCAGAAGTAGAAGCAAGTGATGGGGAGTAGAAGTAGGTGTAGCACAGGAGACAGAAGCAGGTGATGGAGAGTAGAAGCAGGTGTAGCACAGGAGACAGAAGCAGGTGATGGAGAGTAGAAGCAGGTGCAGCAGGAGAGATAAAAGAAGGTGCTAGAGAATAGTAGCAATGTTAGTAGCAGCAATGTTAGCAAGCGCAATAGTAGCAGGAGCAGGGCAAGAGCAAGAGCAGGAGCAACAACAACAACTTGGCTGGACGAATTCGTAATTAGGGAAAAAAACCCCTCAATTTTTACATGTGTGCAACCGCGAGTTTTGCTGGACCTACAACCGCACTTTTTCTAGACTGGTAGCCGCAAGTTTTGCTGGACCTACAGCTATGAGTTTGTTGCAAACATTAGTGCGAGTTTGCTACAAATTTTGTCGCGAGTTTGCTACACGTGTAGCCACAACTTTGCTACACATTTTACCGCGTGTTTGCTGCAAAAATGTTACAATGGATGGTCGTTGAGTTTACAACAGCTCAGAGTCCTCATCCATTGATGCAAAAGAGTATCAAGGCAGAGATTGATGCAAATGAGGCATGTGTACATCAACACACTGCAGTCATTGAGAATCTTGAAGGTTTATTAGCACAACAAGAAGTTAGTCATCCTTCCAACGTCACAAAGCAACTGGAGGATATGATAGAAGACTTGCATCACTAAGCACGTCTGCAAAGATCTGCATGTCACCCAGTACAAATGCGAGACTCTTGACTTCGACTCTATTGGATGCTCCTAGAACATCATTATATGGTGGAGCTAGATTTTTAGTGGTATGAGCATCGATGGAGATCATGAATCTCCAAATATCATATGAATGGAATAATGCGAGTGTGGATACATTGCTCAATTTAATTAGGAAGATGTTACCTCCACCCCATCGTCTACCAGCTTCGCGTGATAATGCAAGAAAACAGATGATCATGTTGCATGGCCTCCACTAGCAAAGGATCCATGCATATATCAATAATTGTGTGCTCCTTCGAGGAGAATTCAAGGAATTGATAGAATGTTGGAGAGCCTAGATATCGATTAGATGTAACAACACTACAGGTTCCTTGCAAGGTTAGTTCAAAAGTTGCTAGTTCAATATTTCCAACAATTCACAAATGCATGTTGATGCAAAGTCGTGGCAATGTTGTAGCAACGTTGCAACAACTAAGCAGAAATGTTGCTGCTTAGTTGTTGTAACATTGTCACGCATTTGCTACATTTGCTGCAATTGAACTGTGATATTGCTAGAACTTTGCCAGGAGTTTGTTGGAACTTTACTGCGAATTTGTTGCACATTTTCTACATATCAAATTCCTAATAATGTGTGGGTCGTTGTTGATTTCAAGTGCTTTGACACTTCCCAATCATTCCCAAGCTCTACATGATATTCCAATGTTGATCCATCGCATCATTCACGAATTGGCATCTAATAGATTGGAGCCAAGATGGGAAGTGGAGAATACATGCCAATTCTCAAGCTTGGCAACACATCAATTCCAGTTTGCCAAATTTTGGAGTTGAACACCTAAACATGAGATTGGGTTTTGGCACGGATGGTGTGAACCATTTGTGTCATGATCATGGACATTCAACGCTCAAACCCTCAATCTTAACATTTGTGTTATATCATCTTATCCATCGAACCATTTAGCTTAAGTATTTGTAACTATATGCAAAAGGCACGATTGAGCATTCCGGGGGATTCATGCAGCTATGACACATGGCACTAGATGCAGCCTCCTTGCTCCCGCATGTGGCCTTCCCAACCCCCAGGCCCATCCTATAAATTCAAGCCCATCACTCCTCTCAAGTCCTTCCGGTTCAATACCAGTCCCTAGCCCTCTAACTTACATTATCATCCAAACTCCCTTCCGTTTCTTCTTCTTCATCTTCCAGTCTTAGAGAAGCTGTAATCTTCATTCTTTATAATCTATCAAAACATTCTACTCTTACAATTATTATTCTTTTCTTGTCCCGATGCTTATAGTTTGAACCGGAATTCCCCACCATTATCTAAACCCTTCTAATACTCTAATGCCTTCTATTATTAGTATTCAGCAACATCAATTTGTCCTGCCGGAGCTTGAATGCTTAAAGGGAAAGTTCGTGGTGCTTGAACAAGAGAATCAACGTCTACTTGGAGATCTACAACAAGTCACTCTGGAAAAACGACAACATGACAAAGATTTCGCACAACAGATACAACAATACGAGGAGTAAGTTCAACAATTAGAGATGGCACTAGCGTCTTCCCAACAACAAACAGTCGAAAGGCAAGGAATTTCTAAAGAACCGAAGATAAGTCTTCCTACAAGGTTTGATGGTGGGATAATCCCAATTTCGAGGATTTTTGAATCAAGTACGATTAGTCATTCAAATGCACCCAATGCGTTATCCAACTCAAGCATCCTGAGTGGGACTCATAGGCACCTTATTAAGTGGTTCAGCTTTGTCATGGTTTTGCACCATTATTAGAACAAAAGTCGTCATTAATAAATAATTTTGAAGCTTTTATTGAGGAATTCAACGCATGTTTAGGAGACACGGACAGTGTAAGGACACCTATCAAGAAGATCCTTCGGCTACAACAAGGGGATCGTCTAGGTTCAGCCTACGCGGCTGATTTGCGCCTCCTTGCGTCTGATATTCCGTGGGATGAGGAAGCCTTTTAATGGAACGTTTGATTAAGTCTTCGTAATGATGTGAAGGATTTTCTTCTTACATTTTTCAGAGGATCCCAAATCACTTACAGAAGCAATTAGTAGAGCAGGAAGGTGTGAGTGACAATAGACTATTTGAAAGGTGTTCCAAGCGGCAAAAATTCATTGTGAGATCAAGATTAGAGCCCACCTACGCAGAAGTTGCAACACGACAACTTCCTAGGCAAGCATTCTATGATACTCCAATGGATTCACCCACACCAATGGAGATTGATGCAACACAAAGACGTGGACCATTATCGGAAGAGGAAAAGCAAAGATGTCAAACAAATCGCCTATGCTTGTATTGTGGGGATCCCGGACATATTACTATCAATTGCCCCAATAGACCAAAGCACCATGTAAATCAAATTAGTACTATGCATAGTTTAATGCAGTAAGACCCTCTCAAAATTGTCTTCCTAGCCCAATTGTCTCAAATAATCTTACTAGTCCATTTCTCTCAAATAGCTTTGAAGTTTTGAGTCAAGTACAAGAAGAGTTAAATGAATATGTCCAGTCAAAATAGGAGCCATTTGGTTGGATAGTGTCCTAATCCTTTATAGCTTGTCTCTAGTATTGGTTCCATTTCTTCCAAAGACGTAAGCCAAGTTTTCTCAACCCAAGTAGAAGCTAGTACCTCAAGTTATCAAGTTCATGTCTTGGCTCTTCTAGATACTAGCGCAAATTCTTGTTTCATGGATAGAGACTTTGTCTTATCACAAAAAATCTCCTTGAACACTCTCCAATGTCAAACTTCCGTAGTAGTCATTGACGGATGCCCTATTGCTTCTGGAAACATAACTGAAGAGACCGAGCCCCTACGAATAGTTTTAGATAATTTAGCATGTATTATATCCTTCAATATTAGTAGTAGTCCGGAGCATCTAATTGTCCTAGATTTACCTTGGTTCAAGCTTCACAACCCTAGCATTGATTGGCGATGATGCACAATCCAATGTCGAACTCAAGAAGGTTTCCAAAATGGACATGTGCAAGAAGAATGTCACCAAATTTCTACAGTATCAGCAAAGCCTTTTAAAGATCCCAAGGGTAGTTCAAAGATTGAGCTCCCACACAAGTATATAGAATTTATTGATGTCTTCGACAAAGACAAAGCTATTATACTCCATGCCGATCTATAATTTGTCACCAACTGAGCTAGAGGTTCTTCGCAGATACATTGATGAAAATCTAGCAAACGGTTTTATTTGACGCTCAAAATCTTTAGCTAGGGCTCCTATATTTTTTTGTCAAAAAGAAGGTTGGCCTGGCCCACTTCGCTTGGTGGTGGATTATCGAGGGTTAAACAAGGTCACTATCAGAAATAGGCATGCATTACCATTGATCTCTAGCCTTTTAGAAAGAATTAGTGGCGCAAAGTTTTTTTTACTAAGATTGATCTTCGAGGTGCTTATAATCTTGTCTGGATTCGTCCTTAAGATAAATGGAAGACATCTTTTCGCACTCGATATGGCCACTTTGAAGCCACAGCCATGCCGTTTGGCCTTAGACCTGCAGTTTTTCAACATTGTTGTCTAGAGATTGTACGGTAGTCTATGAGAGTATATAGTCTAATCGTTTTGCGATGTCGAGTGTATATATATGCACAGGATAGTGCTATGTATGTGTAGGTGTCTAGTGTCTTAAAGAGTGTGTGTGTGTGTGTGTGTGTGTGTGTGTGTGTGTGTGTTCCTCTTCACATCTCATTGTAATGGGCAAGAGATGTAATTATAAAAACCCCAGAAGGGTGGAATGAAAAGGCATGAGGAGTTGCTCTCTCTCTCTCTCTCTATCCCTCTATCCCTCTCTCTATCCCTATATCCCTCTCTCTCTCTCTCTCTCTCTCTCTCTCTCTCTCTCTCTCTCTCTCTCTCTCTTGAACAACCTCTCACGTTCAACCACCTCGGGCGGGGGGTGGAGCCACTCTAGGCTCTACCCCTCACCCCACAACAAGCATATGGCTAAGGACATCTTCCGTGATTTTCTAGACATTTTTCTTATTTACTTGGATGACCTACTCATCTACTCAAAGACACAGGAAGAGCATAATGCCCATGTGTAGCAAATTGTATAGCGCTTGTGTGATTACGATCTTTATGCTAAGCTAGAGAAATGCAGTTTTGACTGCAAACAAATAGAATTTTTGGGCTATGTTGTTTCATCAGAAGGAATCTCTATGGATGCAGCTAAAGTCCAAACAATGATAGATTGGCAAACTCCAAGTTTTATCCGAGATGTTTAATGTTTCTTAGGATTTGCAAACTTTTATTGCAAATTCATTAAAAATTATTCATCACTCGTTTTGCCCCTTACACAACTTACTTAAAAGAATTAGTCTTTTATTTAGAAAGCTAGTACAACCAAGGCTTTTATGGAATTAAAGAAGGCATTTACATTTGCTCTTATATTGGCTCATGTTGATCCCCTCAAGCCATTTCTTATAGAAGCTGATGCATCTGATTTTGCTCTTGGAAGTATTTTGTCCCAACATGGAGAAGATGGATGGGACACCTTCATCTCGTGGCCTTCAATTCACATAAGTTTAATGTCATTGAATAAATTATGAAGTGCATGATAAGAAACTGTTAGTTATTGTGGACTCCTTTGAACAATGGAGACCGTTTCTTGGAGGGTTCTGTTTATCCCATACCAGCTTACAGTAACCATAAAAATCTGATCTACTTTTAACATGCTCGTGTTTAACTCGATGACAGGCTCAATGGGCACAATTTCTCACTCTTTTTGAGTTTAAAATTATATATCAACCTAGTTTGCAACAAGGCAAGGCAGATGCTTTATCACGACAGACATAACTTGCCCCTTGTCCTGGTGAGGCAGCATTTGATGATCAAAAGCAGGTTCATTTAGGACTTGCCCGGTTACAAGCAGTGGAGGTTTCTGACATGCCACTTGATTCTAGTCTCCTCAATTCTCTTCGCCAAGATATTCAATAAATCCTTTTGCTCAAGAAGTTTTGGATCATTTCATCCAACTCATACTTCTTGTTCCAAGGCGCAAGATTCTCATGTCAACTACCATCACTTCACATGGTAGAATGACATGCTCTTTTATAAGGGACTTCTCTATGTCCCTGACGGGCCTTCTCGTCTTCAGGTATTACAACATTGCCATCACAGTTCTATGGCTGGGCATTTTGGGATTAAAAAAACTGTGACATTAATCCGTCGAGTAAGAGGGAGCAGCCGAGGAGGAGGACGACGAGGAGGAAACTGCCGATGAGCAAGAACCCTCAATCCTACATGTCCTGAACGAGGACTGAATTC
>JBBBWG010026322.1:0-10233 GCA_037176905.1 Azolla pinnata
ATATAATATTAACAGGATACAACTTTGTATTAATAAAACAGAAAAGATACAAAGAAGATTACTATCACAGTCATCAGACTGATATTAGAAACTGGCCTCTATAGTTTCCTTTAGTTTAATTTCATCAGTGATTATCAACACATGCCATTGTTAAAGCCGTCAGGATCAGCAATATTTGTAGATACTTGCACAAGAAATTGATTTTCTCAAAGTATAAGCATTAAATCTCCCAAAGAAGAAAAAGCGGGCTACAAAATCAGTCATCCAGATAATCTTGAAATGATTAGATCTCAAGGAAACTTGAATAACAAGCATTGAATGAAGTAATGCTCTTGATACACATATAGCAAGAGAAAAGACATTGTTAAGTCCTACGTGTAAAGAAAGAATGAATGAATGAAATATGTGTATTTATAAACTTCTTTAAGGGTCAAAATGACTTAAAAGAAAACCATAAGAAAGATACAGCTTACATTGTTGTCTCAGTTTTTCCGAAAGAACCAAATAAATGTAGCCGAAATAAAAGTTAACTAACTAAAGTTTACAAAAGAATTTTCCATCTACTGATGCAAGTTTTTTGGCCCACAGAGTGATATTTTTCCTTTGAAAGATCTCAAACATCAGTAACTCTAACATGGAGAAATCCCCCTAGTGAGGAAAGAGCTTTTGATGGCAGGACATAATGGTCTTATATTTGTGAATAACAGAGGTTTAGGGTTTAGAGATCTACATGCCAAGAAAATTACTATTGCCAGATCCGCTGCAGTTCCTTTGCCAGGTTGGGATCTTCATGTAGCCCTTGAGTGACTTATGGTATGAGAAGGATGAGGGAGACAGAAAGTTATCATTGCCCTTTGTGAATGTTTTGTGAATGAGCTTCTGTGGCTATATTGTGTGCTTAGCCAATTTCTTCCTGTGTCTCTTTAAGTTTTACAAAATAATCACAAGCACCATTGCCCTTCCTATTCCATCAACTTATCCCACAGGTCAAAGCCTTGTCGAAAAGACAACGAATTCTCCCACGTATTTCCACCCTTGGTCTCTGGGCATATCTGCCTTCTTCATCTCTAGCCGATGTGAGAGGTTCATGATAATCCATAATATCCATATAAAAAGGCTAATTGTGAAACCATCTTCTGACATGTGGACAAGGAGTGCCATACAGTGGGCCATCTTCAGACCTAGAGATGATGTGATGGGGAAGACCCATGATCGTTCACCACCCAATTCGACATTCGTTTATTTTACTTCATATTTACAGTTTGATTATGTTTGAATACTGAATTTCATATTTAGCCATGTGACTAAAACCGTTCTTGTATCTCAGCATATCAACAATCATTATCTCCAAAACAAAGCTACTAGGAGGCTTCCATCTCCTCCAGATTATATCATGGAGTACCAATGCTTTGCTGAACCTCATGCAGGCAATAATCCAAATTAAAGGTCTCAATAGACCTGTCCAATTATTTGTTTTCTGAAGACTCATCTGCACATTTCTACACCATAAGGAAGAGTCGGCACTATGAGTGTATTAAATACCACAATTTAATTTTCGTATTGCTTGTTAGTGTATTGCAAGCTTAAGAAGGAGTCTTTGCTTATCGTAAGGAGCTGTAAAAGGTCTCACTTTATTGTTTACAATCCTTACAAAGCAAATTTGTTTCTATTGGCATAAGTGATTAGGATATATCAGACACAAAGATTTGAAGACCTCTCTTATATGAAAAGGCTTGATGCTGAAGGCTTGATTGAATCTGACTTGTTCTCAACGTGCAGAACTTCCATCTGATAGAGAGCTGGTGGCACAATATAGATCATAGTACACAGGTCTACTGACATGTAGATCTACTGGAAGAGACAAAATATAACTCATCTTTGCAATATGTTATGTCATCCAATGAGGGAATGCCTCCTATTTATAAGGACGCATAGTCATTGAATTTAGTTGCAACTGAGGGCCTGCAATGAAGGAAGAAATAAATTCTTTGTATGAAATAGTACTTAGGATCTTGTGCCTCTGCCTGGAGGAAGGAAAACTCTTGCATTATAAATGGGTGTATAAGGTAAAAACTGTTGGTCGGAAACCCAAGTGTATAAAAACAGCAAGACTAGTTGCCAACAGTTAAGTACAACTAGAAGGTATTGAACCAAAAGCTCTTCTTTCGTGCTGTGAATATGATGTATGCTATTTTCTCTTGGTTCTGTACTGTGACTTGGAGTTGACCCATTGCATGTAAGAAAATTGTTTTTTCATAATATAAACAAGGAAACTTACATGAGATAGCTTGAGAAATTTGTAGTGCATAGCAATGCACATATAAAATGCAAACTCCAACACAACTTATATGGGCTAACACAACCACCACAATAATGGTGTATGAGAAGTTAAAAAGCATGTACCTTTGCATGCACTCTTGCAATTCAGGGAGTCCACAATGACACTTGGTGTGTAACAAATCAAGAAGATGTCCACCCCGAAGGTTTTTGCTAATGACTTCTTGAACAAGGGCGTACAATGGTGGAAGCAATATTTCAAACTGAAAATTATTGCAAAGTGAATCAGAATCCTGGCATTTGACCTAACTCTACAGGCAACATATGAAAACACTTGCTATTTTATCAATAAACTTGACACGTTTCCTAGGCTTCTGCAAGCCATTGGCAGTTCATGTGCATCCACGCTGGATGCTTGAAAGAGTAGGAATGCACGTAAGAACATAATTTCAGTTTCACTTTGGAAATCTTTACCATAAGCATAGATATGTACCAAGACATCAAGCATTATCCATAAAGCATTTGAGCATTTTTTAGATATCGAACAGCACACAATCATGTAATCAAGTTGAAAATTCATGTCACCTTGTTGAGATGTTGGGTGACACTAGACAAAACAGGAGTCATATCTGAAAGAAGGCCCTGCTCCACTTTCAAAACTGCAGACCTGTAGACTGAGAGGACTTCATTTATACCATTTGCCAAGGCTCGAGTATAAATACTCACTAACACCTTTCGGTTCTTAATTTCCAAATGATCCTTTTTGGTGCAATTGTCAGGGGAATGCATCCATCCAAGGTTCATACAGTGCATTGAGAACTGATCAAGCTCATGGTAAAAAAATCCTAGTCGCAAGAGACGCTCCAAAAGTTTTCTGCAAATATTTTATATCCAATAACATTCTTTGCCATTAACAGACCAAATTGAAGTCTGATTAAAATAACAAACTATAACTTTAAAATCGTTGAGGTTAGCAAATTGAATTTAATTGATCAAATGAGTTGGAATGCAATAAAATGCTACATTAACAACTTCAGAAAACCAATGAAAGTTACACCATGACAACACCAATGAAACCTTTTATAATAAAGCAAGAAAGGCGACAGAAAATTAACTGATTAACCTGTTTGCAGAGAGAAAGGAAGACATTGTGTAAATTAAGCAAGAGTTGTGTTGCCGGGAAAGTGAAGGACTTGGTTCAGAACTCAATGAATCTAGAAAGACTGTAGTCTTGATAATCGACTGTGTGATAAGGTGTATAGCACCACTGTAACATGCTATGATTCTCTACGAGATGAAAGCAGCCCCAAAGCAGCCCCATCAGTCACCAACCATTATTCTGATCAAAGACAGCTATGCAGCAAAAAGTTCTCTGTGCGAAGATCTCTCCAAATTATAGTGCTTCTCTTGGATTATAGATCTCTCCATCTTGACTTGACCCATCTCTCTACAGCATAAATTTTGATTTTTTTGAATTGAGAATCTATATGTCTAGATAACTAGATTCTTTTGTCATTCTCAATTTTAGTTACATTTCTGGCCTCAAAGCCAAAATCCTTTGTTTCGTCAATCAGCCATTCTAGCCTCTGAAAATATCCATATATCTTTCATTCTTCATATTTTTATGGAGATATTTATGAGAGTTTATAATCTGTAATAGAGCTGTGACAATCAAACAATTGAAAAAGGACTGTCATGATGGTCAACATTATGGGCTTTTCGTTCATAGACTATTGAGGATCATGCATCTTTGCACAGAGGACAGCATAAAATGTTATACGATCATTTCAAAGGGCCAAGTTGACTGGTTACTCTAAAAATTACATCTATGTACTTAGATATATACCTGTCCGATATAACTTGGCTGTGGATCACAATAGATAAAGATTGGGATTAAAAATTTGGTATTTCCAACAAATATTTGGATGAAAAAACATATAGAAAAGAGAAAATGATCACAAAGATTTATGGTGAAGTAGTAATATCCTTGGGAAGCAATATTCTCCATTCTTCACAGCCAAAAGAGGTGTAGAGTCTATATAGAACGTGGTTTATGACTCAAACAGGTTTACATTGTCTAATCATACAGTCATGTTCTCCAACTTCAAGACTAAGGCTTGTCTGTAACTTAAGGTCTCCTCTTTGGTTTCCATTAACTCAGCCTTACGGTGATGAATAGCTTTAATAACTCAAGTGATGAATGATCCATACATTTTCTATCTCCTCTTTAGCCTCCATTAACTCATAATTGTGAAAGAAAAAGGAAAGAAAGAAAGATACTTTAATGTCTCTTAAGAGACAAGATGGCACTTGGCACAACTTCTCTATAAGAGGATCTAGATGCGTTTTACTTAGCAGAATCAGCACCAGAAAATCCCAAGATGATACAATGGCACGCACAAGTCATGTGGAATACCATGCATCATTAACTTCCACATCAATAATATGCAGAATTGGTACAAATAATAGAGCTTTTCATTGTCCCTAAGTGAGCACAGATTCCCTACTGCAGTTACTATTGAGTGAGTGAATGAGCGCATTGAGCTCATTACACATCATATTAACTTATCGCTTTGTTTGTCTGCAGCATACACCATTCTATTTTGATTAAATCCTTGGGAACTAATGTTAGTATGGGTTACGTACCTACTGGTTTGGGTACATCTCATTAGCCCTGCTACTCTGAAGATATTGTGAATTTCGGTCTTGTTTCGTCATTGAGGGGGGGGGGGGAATTTCGATAACCTAGACGTTAGTTATTTAAATCAAGGTGTCGGAGAGATGAAGGGGCCCATACCGCTCAGAATCCTGAAGGAAAGCCAGATCAGGAGCGAGGTGAAATGTACATTCATCTGCAGCAGCGAGGGGAGTAGCTGCTGCTGAGGCGGACTGCTCCCTGGAATCCACGAAAACATCGCCAGTACAGCCGACCAAGGCCAGAAGCAGCTCGTGCAGCATCGAGAGAGAGACGCAAAATGATCGCACCCACACGCAAGACGTATGTATATATGTTTCGCGCCCAAAGTGGTGATATATATATATATCCTAGCAATCAAGCATGCATTCACTTCTGGCGAAACACTCTCTACAAAAGATGCACATTGTATCGATATACACGTAGTATACTAGTAGAACCGAAGAGAACATTTAGATAGAGAGAAGTGTCTGCATGCACCTCCCTCTCCTTGCATGCAGGAATTCTGGAATCATATAAATACAGGGGTCACAATCAAGGTGAACAACGCCAGTTACGGAATCGATACTCCGCTTCATTTATCTCTTCTGCCCTTGCCTAGCTCTGTTTCGCTCTTCTGTTTCTGCCCGTGATAGTTTGTTCACCTTCCTATTTCCCAAGCCTCAGCATGTCGGATTCTACCGAGAGATTCAACCAACTTACAGAAGCCACACATCAACTTCAACTTGAGAATAACAAACTTCCGAAATCGTTACGAAAGCTTCAAGCAAGAATGCTGATGAAACTTGAGGAAGAAAAAACCAATTCTCCTCCCATATCAACAAATCTTCTCCCTATAGAGCCTATGCCGATGGAACTCAAGGAAGAAAAAACCAATTTTCCTCCCGTATCAACAAATATTCTCCTTGTAAAGCTTGGTCCCTTATCAACCCTTTCTCTGACTCCTCTCCATCCCACTACAAGCTTAGAGCCCAAGGTTAGTTTTTCTGACAAGTTCGAGATGCGCTCCTTACAGGAACACCTTTTATAAGCAGCAACTCTTAACAATGGATATCTTGGCTCTTGTAACGATAAAGAAGGTAGTGAAATGTGATACGTAATGTGAATTGCAGAATTTCGTGAATCATCGAGTCTTTGAACGCAACTTGCACCCGAGGCTTGTCCAAGGGCAAGTCTGCTTGAGCATCCTCACAACCCCCATGCCCCTCCTTCCTGTCGAATGCGGGCATCTAATGGTCGTGTTCACACTGTCCATAAGTGGACAGGCCATATTTGTAATATGCCGCAAAGGCTTGTGCCCTAGCTTGGGGATATAAATACCAAGCTTGTATGGTCGTCCATAGTTGGTTGTTCCAACTCCAGATAATAGCAGTGCTATTTTGTGCCTATCTCTCTCTCTCTCTCTCTCTCTCTCTCTCTGTTGTGTCTTTGCCGCCACATCTGACTGACCCAAATCTGAAGCCTCCTCCTTCAGATCTGATCTTCTCTTTGTTTTGACCTACCTCTTGACACCTCCACCATACTGCTGGGAGGTAGTGCTTCGATTCCGACTGACGACCTTCCCACACACAACATTTGGTATCAGAGCCAGGTTCCGTCCGCTGCAAGCCGTCATCTGCTGCTACTGCCTTCCCACTGTATTCAGCTCAGTGTGGACGTCAGAGCGTGTGGTTTAGAGAAGATTCAAGACAGTTATGGCCATCCGTAACTTAACGACAGGCGACTAAAGACTTGAGCTTCCTAAGAGCTTTTCGGCGACGTCTTTCGTATTGCAACACATCCCCATGTTCGCCTCGACGTCAGGGAGAGAACAGATAATACGGAACTGGATTTGGAATAACCCACAGGGAGTTACGACCGTTTTACCGCATCCTGCAGTAAAGCGCTCTATCGTGAACTAATTCGTACAGTGTACGATTAGATCACGATTTCGACAGTCGTACTTTCTTTGACAGTGCTTCGTACACACTTTGGGCAGAGCCAGTGACTTGTGCTCACTCCGCGTAGAAGTACTTTGGCCGAAATCCACTTTAGAAGAGCTAGTACGACTTGTTCTTCCGCGGACTAGGCGCAACAGTCCGACCTCAACTCGGACTTCAGTGACGCGGTTCATACTCACTTCGGACAGAGTCGTAGTACTCGTGCCCACTCCGAGTAAAACCGCGGATCACTACGACGTTTGTGTCCAAATCGGTTAGACCGCATTCGGGTAGACTACAGTGCAGTCGTACTCACCCGCGGTTGTAACCACTCGAGCAGAACTACACCGTTCGTGTCCAACTCGGTTAGGCTGCATTCGGGTAAACTATAGTGCAGTTGTACTCACCCGCAGTCGTAACCACTTCGGATAGAACTACGGACAAGCCTTCCGACAAATGGCTTCAACATCCGGCTCATTCGAGATGAGCATAAGGAAGTTCGACGGGATGAACTTCAACTTCTGGAAGGAACAGATGCAGGACTATCTCATAGTCCGTGGCTACATCGATCCAATAGAGCATGACACGGCTCCGGCAACATACAAGCCAGACGTATGGACGAAATTGGACCGAGTAGCCCGCGCTACCATCCGAATGCATCTGTCTTAATCCGTGTATTACACGGTTCAGTTGTGTACGACAGCCACGGAACTGTGGAAGACGTTGTTAGACACATAAGAAAAGAAGGTGGCCGCTACGAAGATTTATCTAATATGGCGCCTCTACAACCTGCGGATGAAAGAGTCTGACTCGATCACGGCTCACCTGAACGACTACGAAGGAATCATTTCCCAGCTGTCAGCACAAGGAATGACGATCGACGACGAGCTGAAAGCTCTACTGCTGATGAGTAGCCTTCCATCGTCCTGGGAAACCTTCGTCACGACCGTCTGCAACGCGTCTACGGCGGCCGTGAAGTACTCCGAAACTACAAGCTCCATTCTGTCTGAAGACGCTCGGAGGAAAACATTTGTTCAAAACTCGGCGAGTGAAGCCTACGCTATACAGAGTACGGGTGATCGACAACAACATCGTGGAAGAAGTTTCTCACGCGGGCCGAACGTGACGAGAAACCGAAGCAAGTCCAGGGGTTCACTGATGTGCAACTCTATTGCAAGAAACCTGGACACATCAAGGCCGACTGCCGAGCCCTCAAAGCAAAGAACAGAAAATTTACGCAAAAGGGCAATCGTACTGAGGAGGTGAACTTCTGCGGTTCATCTTCTACGACTTTACGACGCGCAAGCGGAGATACTATGGAGGATGATCCGAACATCCTCACTGTGGAGAGCACGACCGAAGCAGAAGTTCTGCTTACGATGGAGGAAGCCACCAGTTGGCTACTCGACTCGGGCGCCTCTTACCACGTAACTCCATTCCGATCGCAATTCCTACTACGACTCGAAGATTTGATCCTGTATGTGTCGGAAATTTGCAGCATTGTGCGGTCGTCAGCATCGGCATCGTAGAGCTTAACCTTCCGGGTGGCTCTACGATCGTACTCCACGATGTTCGGCACGTCCCGGAGCTGTCAAGGTTGCTCATCTCGGTGGGATAACTCGACGAAGCAGGCATCCATGCCAGCTTCTCGATAGGAGGGTGGAGTCTCCACAAAGGGAACCTCCTACTTGCTCGTGGTCCGAAGATACACTCGTTGTATCCTTTGTACATCACGCTCCGAGAGGGTGACTTATTCCTCGAGGATATTCCGGTGTCATCACTATGGCACGGAAGACTTGGCCACCTGAGCAAAGCCGACATCACACACCTATCCAAGGCCGGCTACATTCGCAAGCTCTCCTTCTCCGACCATCAGTTTTGCGAGCACTGCCAATACGGAAAACAAGTCGCGGTCCCACATCCGACTAGTACACCGAGAGAATCGAGTCCGCTCGATTTGGTCCACTCGGACATTTGTGGCCCGATGCCACATTCGTCTCTCGGCGGAGCGTCGTATTTCGTCACCTTCATCGACAACGCTACCCGGAAGGAGTGGGTTTATCTGACTCGGACAAAAGATCGTGTTTTTACGATCTTCAAGGATTGGCTCGCAATGGTTGAGAATCAGACGGATCGGAAGCTGAAATGCCTACGATCCGATAACGGGGAGAGTTTAAATCTGACGAGTTCGTCCAATTTTGCCGAGAATGCGGCATCAAACGCGAATATACGGCTCCTTACAGTCCGGAGCAAAATGGAGTCGCAAAACGGATGAATCGTACAATCCAAGAGCGGATTGTTTCTATGCTACACCATTCCGGACTAACGGATGGCTTCTGGGCCGAGGCGCTACTCACGGTTGTACACATCATCAATATGTCTCTGAGTAGGCCTCTTGGATCGAAAATTCCGCAAGAGCTTTGGACAAGAAGAAAACCGGATTACGGAAAGCTACGGATATTTGGATGCGAAGCGTACGCACTTGTGCCAAGGGACAAGCGTCGTAAACTCGAGTCACGGTCACGCAAATGCGTTTTCCTCGGATATGGACCTGACGGAAGTTTCGGCTATCGCTTATGGGACCCGGAGACTCACCAAGTTGTCCGCAGTTCGGACGTGGTTTTCAACGAGTCCGCGATGCACAAGGCTGTCGATCGCCCGATCGAATTACGGAGAGTTACGTTTGTGGACGTACCCACTCCTTCGGATGGCCCAAACAGCACACAAGGTCGGCTTCACGGCTAGCCAACCCTCTTAGTACGGAAGGAGCCGTACTTGCGGAAAATATGAGTAGCGGAGCTACTATTAGTCCGACAGGGTCGGACGAACCAAGTTCGGACGTGTGAAGTACGATCGCACTAGAACCGGCTAGCCCAGTCATTCCACGTCAATCGGAAAGACTATCGCAGCCACCTGAAAGGTACTCTCCAGGCTTGCTCTTTACGGACGCCGGTGAACCTACGACATACAGAGAAATGATGGAAGGTACGGATGCTGCAAGTTGGCAACTTGCAATGGAGTCCGAAATGAATTCCATCTGCGCAAACGAGACTTGGGACTTGGTGGAACTTCCGTGGAATCGGAAAGCACTACCATGCAAGTGGGTCTACCGACTCAAACAAGTGTCCGACTCCTCCAGTCCGAAGTATAATGCGCACATCGTAGCCAAAGGGTTTCGACAAGAGTACGGCGTAGACTTCGACGAAGTCTTCTCACCCTCATAAAGATAACAACCCTTCGTTTCCTACTCGGCGTAGTTACGCTCGAGGACTTGGAGCTTCTTCAGCTAGATGTCAAAACGACATTCCTCCATGGTGATCTAGACGAGGAAATATATATGGA